>JARFYF010000017.1:28152971-28164093 GCA_030265395.1 Rhina ancylostomus | reverse complement strand
CACATTCCTGAACCATAATGAGACAAGGTGTCTCTCAATGAACCATGGAATTACTTCTAGCTTTGCCTTTGTAATGAAGGCAAATAGAAGGTTATACTTTCCACGTTTGTGCAAATAATTGAACAATTGTAGACACATAATCATGGAATCATGCAGGACAGAAACGGGCCTTTCAGCTGCCATGTCCATGCTAACCATCAGGTACCTATCTAAACTCATTCCATTTACCCACACCCGGTCTGCAGCCTTTTAGTCTTCAGTGATTCAAATGCTTGCCTAGGTACTTCTTAAATGTTGTGAGAGTACCTGCCTCCATCGCCCTCTCAAGCAGTGCATTCCAGATTCCAACCATTCCCTTCCTCAGATCCTCCCGATATCTCCTACCCCTTACCCTAAACCTGTGCCCTCTAATTATAGATATTTCTATTAATGAGAAAGGTTCCCTACTACTGATACCCTTCCTACTACTCACCTTCGGTGTCAGTTTGTTAAATGTGCTGGACCTATTTAACATGTACCTCGATTTGGTTTTGATATTTCCATGCATTACATGGCAGAGCTAGTGGAAGGAGCTCGGTGCATGATTTTGCTTGCAAGACTTAACTTCCATATGCTGCTTTGCTGCCTGTGAATGTGTGAGTATTGCTGCCAAGACAATTGTGCATACAATAAGTGTACGGGCCATTTCAATGTGCCATTTCAGGTCCTACAAAATTTCTAATATTGATTATTCACATCCACTTTCACTAGGAATTTATGAATCACTGTTCTGGCCCTTACTAGGATTGGCAATATGTAAATATATGACACAGTACTGAGATAGGCCCTTGATGTGCAAATTAATTTTGCTCTTTGTTGGTGTTTAGTGATTTTTACAGAATTGCTCATCTTCTTTGAGATAAATTTGTGGATTCTGTGCAAAGTAAAACTTCACTCATCTTGCTGTAAGGAACATTATAGTCCAAAGTTTATTATTCTGTGACGGAAGTGCTGGTTTCATTTTTATTACTTTACATACAGTATGTCACAGTTCTTCAGTAAATACTTTTAGTTCACATTGTTGTAATAATATTGAACTTAGCATCTTTACTATTACTCTTTACTATGTCTTTATTTAAGGTATGCTAGGACAGATAATACTTGTATTTGTGTTGTCTGTACATTGAACTAACAATGGATGAGTAACAATAGGAAAAGATTGACTGGTCTAGTTCGCATCAAAGCCTCACAAAAGCTTACATCCTCCATCCAATCTAGCTCAGTACTCTGGGCTGCAGATCAACCATTAAATCACCATTTAATCTATTTACAAATGGTCAAGCTGATTATTCCAGCAATTTTATTAAAAAAGACTCCAAGCAAATATCTTTCATTCTCAAAAAACATTCCTTATGATCACAATAAGCCTGTTCACCTAAATGTAGAAAGCACTGAGAGAGCAGTGCCTTTAAAATAAACAACCCCTTCCCAATTTAAGTAAAGAATGGATACTTACATATTGGTGACTATAGCCTTGAGAATTCCAGAAAAGCAACAGGAATCTGCCCATGAGTTACGCAAATATACTTAGAATCTGTACTGACAGACTTAGTTCTGCTTTTACACTGAGTTCTTCATCTCCACCAAAATTGTAGCAGCCAAGCATAAAATCAATTAAAATAAGCCCACTGTTTTATACAAAATGCTGCCATTGGATTGCTTATCTTCTGTGCACATAAGGCCCAGTGATTGTATTGTAATAGTATAGCTGCCACAGAGATTGAATGCTGCCAAACATGTTTCAGATATAGCCACTCACTAATAGTACATGCAGCAAAACAATTGTTGTTTGATGTCAGTTCTGGTACGTAACATCATTAAAGTAGTACCTTGTTTTCAAGTTGGTTTATGAATTATTGAATTATAATTTCCAAACTGACAAACATTGTCATTTTTGACAAATAATTAAACCCAGAGAGTTTCAGTATAATAAAACATTAAGACATGATAAAACCTGGTTACAACCATGTTTTTGATGAAGCAATAAAGAATGAAGATATTTTCTTTTAAATTTGGCAATAATGTGGTATAGTTTTTATAACTTTGTCGGCCTTCTGAGCAGCAACAACAGCTAGACCTTAACTGCCTTCAACAGAAATCATGGTGTCAATACTAATTTGAAAGCAGCTTGTTATTTTACAACACAGAGGACTATGCCAATGAAAGCTGCAATGTTATTTACCATAACTTTATCAACATACTCTGTTTCTTAGAAACAAGTTAAATTTAACAATCCCTTTAAATCTGCTCTTCAATGATTTAAAATTCTACTTCTCTTATTACTTTTCCAAAACTCTTCTATAAGTTTTAGCAAATCCATTAAATCTCTTCCTAATCTTCTCTGCCTCTGTCCCAGAATGTCATTCACAGCACAGGACTATTGCAACCATTTTTTTCTGATGCTCACTTTGACTTAAAGTGGTGCCCGGAACAAGTGAGTACACTATCTTGCACTAACTAATGTCTTGT
Organism: Rhina ancylostomus; assembly: GCA_030265395.1. NCBI lineage: Eukaryota > Metazoa > Chordata > Chondrichthyes > Rhinopristiformes > Rhinidae > Rhina > Rhina ancylostomus. The sequence continues at coordinate 28,161,585 of JARFYF010000017.1, read as the reverse complement.
GGAATTCATCATTATTTCTCAACTCTTGTAAGCTAAGTTGAGTTGCAAAACCCCAATTCATGCAGGTCTTCTTACATTATATAAAATAAAAAACAGAAAATACTCAGCAGATCAAGTAGCTTACGTGAAGAGAGAAACAGATTTAATATTTGAGATCAGAGATTTTTCTATCAAAACTGGGAATTGTTAGGTATAAAACGATCCCTAACAAGAGGATGTTGATGCCACATTCCTGCAGATATGCAGCAGTTTGGAAATACAAACTGCTATGAGATAAAAAGGCTAGCCAAAATATATTGCCACTTTTGTCATTACTGCGTCAATTGCATTTGCCTTGTTGCCTCTTACCTGACTGACAAAATTGTTCTCAAATTCGGATTCCTAATAAGGCCACATTTATGAATGTAAAGTGACTTGCACCTTCAGGGGCATTAAAAAGATATGTGAAGTGATAAACAAAAAGATAGCAGCAATGATTTTTAGGTAATCAATAATCAAGTACTGATCTTGATAAATTCACTCCCATTATTAACGCTGAGACATATTGGTGTAAGTATTGATGTCGAATTAAAACTAAGAACTGTTCTTTATATTTAAGTGGTTAGAATACACCTATCCAGAGGCTAATGACACTGTTAGTATAATTTGTGTTGACTTTGCCTTCCAAGATGCCAATGCATCAGCAATTAGACTTGGGTATAAAGGTTTATATTATGGACAATGAAAGTTCGGTGCCTTAGGCTGTCAGGCTCTTAAGTACATTCTGAAGGAAGAGCAATACACAGACGATAAACCTCCAGCTGTTGTGCAGCTGAAATTGTTTCTTCATTAAGGGCAACCATGGACCTTGAGGCAACAGAAGACCTTGACATGTATTTGAAGCAGTATGTAATCAAGCAACATTAAAACATCACAATCTGATTAACCACAAAGATTACCAGAAAGTGTCATGAAGTTTAACTGCCATGATTTAATAGAATGATTAGAAATCACATGACTATATATTTTTAAATACACATTTGGTATCTACAAAAGCTGTCTCCGTCCAAATAGAAAGCATAGTCATTCCTATTCCTATCAAACAAATTCAATGAAAGAGCTCCTTGATTGACAGGTTTTTTTTATACTTTCCCAATTCCATTTGCATTGAACAGGTTTGAATAAATTTAAAGATGATGTAATATTCATTTTTTGGCTCATTTGTACTTCTAAAATTAGACCAGAAAGAGATTAAGAAGTTTTTTTCTCCTGCTACCTGGTTATTTTTCATTTACTGAGGAGAAAGCCAACTAACATCAAAATGATAAGGCTCCTTGTTTAACCATATAACCTGGAATCTGGAAATTCTGATTGCTGCAGGCAAAATTCTGGATATCTGCATTGGGTCAGAACAAATGCGTTTCCGTCTTTTATAGGTCAGCCATTTTCCAGTGAAGAGATGCATCAGGGGAGTTGCTGTTCATAACCTTGCTAGCTCCTTACTAGCACCCCCCCCCACCACAACACAAACCAGTAATTCCCTCCCCTGTGAAAGCTTCTGTCACAGGCTCCAGAAATATTTTGAAGAGTAAATATTGGTTATCTTTCCTGTTCTGGTAAACAGTTCCCGTAAAAGCACAATACCTATCTCACACTTCCTTGTTTCTCTTATCCTACAGTCACTCCTAGCAGATTGAGCTTAATAGATCAGGCTGGGCACAGACTTTAGCCCAAATTTACAAATGAACCTATCCACACATTGGAATAGAGTTTATATATTTAGTCAACAGTGTACTTACAATCCATTCCATTGCTTATCCTCAACAGTATAAAACCATTGTTATTCTGTTTAAGAAAACAACAAACAAATAGAAACTGTTTTTAAACATCAGCAGGTTTTACTTTAATGTAAAAAAATCTGGGTCTTACCATGAGATAAAAATTAATACCTTTAAATAAAACATTGTTCTTCATAAACACTGTTACAATAGTGTGTATTTGTTTATAAACTAAGTGTCCAGAATTTTAACAGCAGAACTATTCAAAAAGTTCTTACGTAGCTACAATTTTTTAGGGATAAATACATTTTTCTCTTTCGGATCATGATGCTAAAATTATTATTGGGAATACCGAGAAATTTAAGTATTTAACCAAGCTGATAAATCTGGTCTTATAGCAGATGAAGCTGTGGTCAATGTAAGTTCTGGGTGAGTTGACCTGTACTAACACACTACCAGTCTTAGAAAGTTCTGGACTGTCACCAAGGTATCAGATTTCAGCACTTGGTTCTTGCAACAAGGAAGCTCAAAGGTTTTAAGAACAAAAAAACTACTGGAGGAGCTCAGTGGGTCAGGCTGCATCTGTGCAGACAAAAGGATGGTTGATGTATCGAGTCGAGACTCACAGATCCCTTTGCCTCCACAGATGCTGCTTGACCTACTGAGTTTCTCCAGGGGTTTGTTTTTTTTTGGTCTAGATTACAGCATCAATAATCTCTTGTGTCACAAAGATTTTAAAACAGAGGGAAAGGACACTGGGTAAAGGAAAGGATGATTAGATGAGAATATTCTGTTGGCACGATTGTGGGGTTTTAGTCATGCGCCACCTTAATTCGCTCTCAATCCCCACCCTTCTACCTGCATCCATAAAAGTTTAATGGAAGTTTCAGGAACACCAGTTCATTTTTCAATTCCCACAGTGCAGCCTTCCAGACTCAAAACTGAGTTCAACAATTTCAGACAATGAAACTACTTCTATTTACATGGCTTCGGTTTCATTACTTATCCCATTCATTTTGCCAGTTGTCAGGACTGATGCAGGTTTTGACCTGAAACCTTAACAATTCCTTTCCTCCCACAGATGCTGCTCGACCTGCCGAGTTCCTCCAACAGCTTGTTTGTTGTACCATTGACTGGGAGTTTGTCAGTAAAACAAAGTTTGGAGATTGAGCATATAGGAAATTCGCTTCCTTGGCCTTGCATGAAAAATGGTGCAAGTTTCCTGCCCAGTGTCATTTGAACAGTTTTTAAAATGCCGAAGAATTCCAAGGCCTTTTTAACTCTCCATGTATGCTATCCAACCTGTAGAGTATTTTCAGCTTTCAAGCTGCTATTAAAGGCTAAAACTAGGCTGGTAATAGATTTCCTTAGCTTAATTGGAGAATTATGTAGCAGGCTTTCCTTTCAATATCTTTGGTCTACACACATATAAAATACCTGAAGTTTTTTTAATATTAAATGTTTGATAGATTTCAGAGAAGTGTAGGTAGAAATGGGCAAAGATGGAAATTTGAGAGATAACTATTCTAAATTAATGATCCTGGGTCAACATAACTTATTTTATGTTGTCAGTTTCTTTATCATTGGCGAACTTTATGAAACATTTTCTATGTGACAACAGAATGTGCATTGGCAGATCTGCATCCTTTGTTGACAGGCCCTTGAATTGCACATTGACTCAGTCTCTATCACTGAATTATTAGAAAGGTAAATATGAATATAAACATCTCCTTAAATGACCTACTATTTCCTTGCGAGGGGCCAATCCAACATTTGTAATTGTGGCCTGCATTAGGGAAGTATTTGGGTTAGAAGTTCCTGAACACTTAAAGAATATTCATGGTTCCCCTGGCAACATCTACTTGTAGTTTAAGACCAAAACGATATTATGGATTGGAAACAAGCCAGGAATTCAAATTTGATTCCATCCAACAAACTGTATTAGTTGCATTAAACAGTACCAATACATGCAATGAACACAAATATATTCCTCATTAACTAAAAAGTGGCAAAAAAATCATTGCATAACAACAGGTGTTATTTCTCACAGTTACCATCTGGGTAATGACTTTTAAGTAAATTTTGTCTGATATTTGTTAGCTGATTGGAGAAGCTGTTGGGCCACCAGCTGTGAAAATGGCAAGAAACTTGTGACAGGACAAGTTAGCCATGGATATGCCAAAATCTGCTGGATTAGAGGTACTGTTGTGCATACTGAATATAAAGCAGACCAGTCTAAATATATTGTAAGGCCCAACATGCTCAGTAGTTTACCAAAAGGTCAGTTGAGTTCTTCTAACACATTACTTTCCTTCCAAGACTATATGAGAGGACTAATTTATCTGAAAATATTCCTCAAAGGAATGAGTCAGAGTTATTCAGCATAGAAACAAACCCTTCAGTCCAACTCATCCATGCCAGCCAAGGTGTCTTCCTGAGCTAGTCACATTTGCTTGCATTTGGCCCATATCCCTCTAAATCTTTTGTATCCTTTCCTGTCCAAATATCTTTTAAACATTGTAACTCTATCCATCTCTAGCACTTCCCCTGGTACCTTGTTCCAATTACAAACCACCTTCTGTACAAAAAAATTGTCTTTCAAGTCCCCTTCAAATCTTCCCCCTCTGACCTTAAATCTATGCCCTCTAGTTTTAGACTACCCTACCCTGGAAAAAGACTGTCTCCATTTACATAATCTGTGCCCCTCATGATTTTATAAGGCTCTTTAAGGTCACCTCTCAACATCCTTCATTCCAGGAAAAACAGTCCCAGTCTGTCCAGTCTCTCCTTATAATTCAAGTCCTCAGTCCTGGCAACAGCCTTGTGAAACTTTCTGCACCCTCACTAGCTTAAATACATCCTTCCTGTAGTATGGCAACCAAAATTGCACATAATATTCCAGGTACTGTTTCACCAAAGTCTTATACAACTGCAACATGATGTCTCAACTCCTGTACTCAATGCTCCATCTGATGCAGGCAAGCATTACATGTGCCTTCTTCACCACTTTGTCTACCTGTGTCGCCACAGTAAAGTTCAAGAAGAGATGAAATAATCCATTGTGTCACAAATAATAGGGGCATCTTCACCATTCCCACATACAACATGGACATAAAAATACAAATATTTTCATATGACAGCTCTAATGTTATGTGCCTGTGATGTTGCTACAAGTAAGGGTTTCATTGCACCTGTGCATACACGTACTTGTGCATATGACAATAAACTCGACTTTGACTCTGACAAGGCACATTTTCTCTTCCAAAGTTAGAGGTATTAAATAGTTTTGAATTACTGTCTACTTGTGCACATATTCTAGGGGCTACACTTTAAGTTCTTCCTTTACTTTTTGAACAGAAATATTGACCCACTTATTTTCAGGGAGCTAATGGCTGCGGGAAAACAGCAGAGAGAAATTCCTAATGTATTTGTCAATTGGTATCCATGTCCCATAGTACTCAATTTTGATGCTTTGGCTTTAACTGTAGATACATGTTTCCCTAAATCTGAGGTAAAATTCAGAAAATTGTGAAATAAATGCACAGAAGTTATGTTTTATTTTTTCTAAATATTTATGAAGAGATCTATTTCAGCATATCCTCTCCTCACAAGTGATTGTCCTTTTGCCCACATCTTCTTATATATTTTAAAATCACAAATATTCAGTTAAAATCCCTGAAATTATCCAATAATATATGGAATAAATGAATGAGTATAAAAAATATCTAATTGGATAACTGGATTGGGCAATATGTTGTTACAATAGCCCGTTATTTCAAGTTTACAGAAGTTTTCTGTCTCCTCCTGTGAGGATAAAATATTTCTCTCTCACATAAGTTTTATTTCATCTGGCGTCTGCTGATCCACTGCAGCTTATCTCTGCATTGAAAACTCAGTTAGCAGCTTTGAGTGGAGCACCATTCCTTTCACGTCTTGGAAAACTACTGCCTAGGTGCTACACAGGTCATCAATTCTCTTGTCTAATACACTTCTCAAAAGATACTTAAAAATCAATATGACAGCCAGGAAATCATGTGTGTTCACTGTATCTGTATTTCCCAGAAGCCTGAATGACATTTCACAATGAACTGCTTGAAGCACAGGGTACTCTTTCTTGACCTATTCGGCTTAAACCAATGGGCTGCAAGCATGAAAAAACGTATGACAAAACTTATGTATCACTCTGAATTATAACAATAAGTAACCAACTGAAGAGAGCTAATAGTCACTCTCTTTGTACAGGTTTTGTTTTCTTCTTTTTCCAATATTTTTATTAATTCCAAACAGAAAATACAAAGTACATGAAACAAAAGATAAGACAAAGTGTTACAAAATACATTGTATTGAATCACACTTGAAATCACAATACTTCATAATGATAAACAGAAATGATAACTAATTAATTTTAATAAATTGGAATAATTTTATTATTAAAAAAATCTAACCCCACTACCAAAACCGAAGCAGTTTGGTAAGAAAAAAGACAAAAAAAAACACCCTAAGGACATTGTAGTATTGGCCAATATCTGTACTTTAAGCACTAAATCAGTGGTTTTGAAAGTAGTTCAAAAAAGGTCCCCATAATATTTGAAAGTTCAGAATAGATCCAGAAATAGAACAACTTATATTCTCTAAATTTAGATATGACATAACATCCTGTAACCATTGAACACGAGTGGGGGGAGTAACTTCCATTTATGCAACACAGCCCTCCTGGCTATAAGAGAAATAAAGGCCAATATGTGTAAGTCAGAAGTCTCCAGAATTATATCTTTTTCTTAATTCTCATTACATTCAGATAAATATTGATGGCTTTAACATCAATCAATTCATTTCATTACCACTATAACATTAAATTAAAAGTTGAAATGTACATTAAGAACTTAATAATCGACTAATTGCATTCACCTACAAAAAGCAATTGTTGAACTTTACCACTGATATGAAGCAGCTTTCAATCATAGGCTTCTAAAAAATTTACAATACGCTTGGCCTATTGGGTCCATACCAGGTGAACAAGAGTTGTGCAGTCTACTCCCACCTCTAGCACCACATCCATAGCTGTGCAGGTCACAGCTCTTCAAGTACACATTCAACATGATGAGGGTTTCTGCCTCAATTGCTCTTTCAGGCAGTGAGTTCCAGAAACCCACCACAATTTAGGTCAACAAACATTTCCTCATCTCTTCTTTAGTATTTCTACCAATTACTTAAATCGGTGCCAGTCGGCCTTTGAACCCTCTACTAAAGCAATAGGTCCTCCTTATTTATACTGTCTAGGCCCATCACAAGCATATACACCTCAATTAAGCCTCAATTGTTCCAAAGAAGATAACCCAAGCTTTTCAAATCCTTTTATTAACTCTACCTGCATGCTCTTAAACCTCCTCTATTCACTCTCCAGTTAATCACATTGTTGTTCTAATGTGGTAATCAAAATCAAACATAGAACTCAATCTGTGGTCTTAACAGGCATCTTACTTTGATTATAGAATATAAAGGAAGCATAACCTCCCTTCCTTTATATTCTATTCATTGGCTAATAAAGGAAAGCATTCCACTTTTGCCAACCTTATCAATCAGCCCAGTTATCTAAATGGATCTGTGGACATATATTCCGAAATCTTCTATATCCTATAATCTTTCAATATCCTTGCATTTATTGTGCGTCTCCTTACCCTGTTGTATTTCCCCAAATGCATAGCCTCACAACCCTGGTTTAAATTCCATTTGCCACTTTTCTTCCCACAAGACCATTTGTATCTTCCTAAAATCTGAAGCTTTCCTCTCACTAAATGCAATACTATACTATATTGCAAACTTCTAGATCGTGCCCCTAAATGTAATGCTAAATTATTAATTTATGCTACAAGAAGCAAGGGAATAATTTTTGCTGCTGACAGTCCTCCTGCCACAGAAAGACCCATCAATCACTATCCTTTGCTTTCGGTTCCTGAGCCACTTTTGGATCCTATTCACAACTCTTACTTTGATTAGCTTTTTAGATGGGATCTTGTCAACAGCCTTGTGAAAATCAATATTAACCACATCAAATGCACTGCCTTCATCCACTCCCCCTATTACCTCCTTAAAAATTATGATCAAAGTAGATCTTCCCTTAACAAATCCAGGCTGACTGTGCTTGATCAATCCACACCTTTCAAAGCGAATGTTCATACTTACCCCAGGAATTGATTCAATTATTTGCTCACCCCCCAGTTTAATCAAATAATCCTGTAATGACTTGATTTATCTCTTCTTCCCTTTTTAAACAATGACACAATGTTAGGAAGAGTTTTGCACCACCCCTACAGTCAAAGCCCCTACAATTTACTTCTTTTTTAAACAGCTATATATTTCATCAGCGCTTGGCAATTTATTCACTTTCAAATATGCTAAATCCATTAACACTTATCATATCTCATTCAATATTTCACACCCTTCCTTCCTGTTTTAATGATAATATCCTTCCTTTGTGAACTCAGCAGCAAAATATTTATTAAGAACCCTACCCATATCAACTGTCTTGACAATGGGTAACCTTTTGGACCCTACTAGGCCCTAATCTTTCCTTAGTTATGTTCTTGCACTTTATGTTTCCATAAAATACCTTTGGATAAACTCCAGACCAAAATTTTGGAGCCAGATTGTGATTTCAGTTATGCACAGCAGCAACAAAATGCAATTCAAGACTTTTCCCAGTCTGATACTTGATTTTTATTCAGGCTGCATACAAACCTGATACAGCATAAACTCAAACCTAGGGAGCTCTATTGTAACTGAGCAAGGAAGAGGTCAGTGGTCTATACCTGCAGACAAAGATGGCCAATATGAATGTTTTGCCTCATGCGAATTGG
>JARFYF010000017.1:28135109-28151297 GCA_030265395.1 Rhina ancylostomus | reverse complement strand
TGTCTTGGTTTCCCTCTCTTTTTACAGCCACTTCCTGTTCCCCCATGTAATCCCTTGCATTGCCTACTGGGAACTGTAGTTCTTTATTATAACTACATAATAATACACTAATTTGTGCTAATTAACATGAGGCATATTTGTCTGACAAGTGGAGAACACTGCAGATCTAACTGTCCCTACAATAGAGCTCCCTACAGTGAGATTACATTGCTTGCAAGCATTACAGGGGAAAGTGGACAGCAACTTCTGACATCCTCATATGGTCAATTAACTGAGAAAATCCTTAAGTTTCTATCAGAGATATTTTGCTCCTACATAGTGGTAATCCTTGTCAATAGGCTCAGCATTTCTCCAAATGTATAAACTTGGGGTATTTTCATTAGTTTTGAACTAGGAAGATGGTGAAAAGAGATAGGGCTGGTAACCTTAGGAAGAAGTGAGTCATAATGTATTTTTTTAATGATTAACCCCTCTGGTCATAACATAATGCTTTTAAGAGTGTAAAGTCCCAATGTCTCAGGAGAAAATTAATGAGGTTGATTTTTTAAAAATGCTTTACCTTTTATGTTTAACTCTTTCTCTCTCTCTTATTTGTATTTTTCAATCTTTATTTTACTTTCTCTGCATGATTTAAGACCAATTTATATCTCCTGTCTTATACTTATTCATTTAGACTTATCATATTGTAATGATAATTCTTCAAACTGATTGGTTGAAAGGTCTTTTTCTCTTGCCATGCCCAGGGATTCCTCAGATCTCCCATAGAGAGTGTAAGGTTGAATCAGAAGGCTGATGACTAGCAATTTTCATATTAAAGCCAATCAAATTTTTGTAGGCAACTCTCAATGAGATAGATGATGGACACTCTTCCTTCAGCGCTGACTGCAATGTCCAAACCATTGCATACTCAGGAGCATTCATTTGATTTTATTTGCATAGAATTACAATATTCTATTATTATATAACTCAACTATTACAGAGACATTGCATTAAATTGAATTATTTATTTAAATACATCCACTGAGATTGACTTTTTTGAATACTATCTGTTTTGCAGTTAATTAGTGTCTGCTGCTATTCTGTGTTAAAAGTACCACTCTGACAATATAATGACAGAGATTCAGATTATATTAACTCTTTTCACTTGGGCCAATTGCTAATTCCCTTAGCTGGTACAGACTTCTTTGCTCTTTTGCACTACCAGACCTTAGTTTTGTGGGAGACTGATTTTTTTTTAGTCCATTGTTTCTAATACCAGACAAAACCATGCTACAGATCTTGAACATGTACGTAATGTGTCAAATCAAGATAGTAGTGTGAGGAGATTTGGCTTTTTGATTGCACAATAATACGCACAATACTAAACAAGGGACACATTTGATAATTTTTGGAAATAACTACCGACCCAATTTGGAAATTGACAATAAAATGACCACTTTACAAAGGCCACAAGTAATGTGTAACATGACTACCGATTCCCAACAAGCTAGGTCACATGGTAAAAAACATTGCTGAGAGGTGAAAAGCTGAAGATGCCAGAAAACTGAAATAATAACAGAAAATACTGGAAGTGTTGTTTCTCTCTCAACAGTTGCTGCCTGGTCCACTAAGTAATTCCAGTTCTATTTTCATACATGGCTAAACCCACTGTTTGGAATTTTTGCCTGTGTGACAGCTGCTGAAGCTATGGTTGGCAGTCCAGAGAACTCCACAGGAGTTTAGGACCCATTTTTTGTCTTCTTTTTCACTAATGTATATATATTATATATATTATTAAAAATAATGTGCTTGTTATTTATTCATTTAAAAATCCTATACCGACATATATCTGGGAAAATCTATATTAAATGATGTCCTCAAATAGTGACACCCACCTTATCATGCTTTTTAATGGGATGTTCTCATTAATTAGATGACCTATAGCTCTGAAGCTTCATGTGTCAGCCACTGAGTACCTTGTGGAGGAAATTTGTGATCATTTCTCTGAATTTTTTTAATTGGCCCCATTTGTAAGTACTTCAATTTTAGAGGCACAACGTTATTATTAATCATTCCTAATGCCCAGGTAAGGTCAGCCACACAAACCTTTAGATTCCAAGTGAAGTAAAATTTCTTAACCCTGTAAACATTTGTGCTGACACTATGAAACACTACATTTTAAGATAAGTGAAAGTCATTGGCCTTTAACAGTTTAGAATTTTTACAAACAAAATTCCATTTCCAAGGGCTTTCAAAGCAAATTGCTCTAGACTCTGAAAGATGCAGTAAGTCCAATAAGCTATAATGTGTTTTCATTTGATATTACTGTGGCTCCAAGATTGTTAAATGACAGGGTGGTTATGTAATTTAAAAAACAACAGTTAGATAGCTGTACAAAACTGCTACCAGAATTGCTAAAATGTATACTGAGAGAACCGTAGCTAATACTTGAAATAGACTGATATAAAAAGAAATTGGGCAGAAAATAAATATGGGAAGAATAATTATCACACTAGGGGAAAATATAGATTCCATCAATAACATCACCAAGGCAAACTTGGTCTCACCTTCTCAGACATATTCCCTTATCCATCACATACTTGAAATCTGAAATTTAAAAAAAATTTAAAAAAGTAAAGCTGAGCAGGTCAGGCAGCTTTCTGTGGAGGGAGAAATGGAGTTAATGTTTCAGGTGATTAGCTCTTCATTAGAACTGGAAAAGTGAAAAAGTGTATGTTAAGCTGCAGAAAGTGGGAGGGTGGAGAGAACAGGGAATGTCTATGATTACCCAGCTGGCACAATGCTTTTGGAGGTGAATGAGAGCAATTTGAAAAAAAACAAATGAACATGCTGGAATTGTGAGAAGAACACAGAATTTGCTGGAAATCTGAAACAAAAGACAATGCTGGAAATATTCAGTTGATGATGCATTTTCTGTGGAGAGAGAAAAACTGAGTTAAGGTTTTCCATCAGAAATGGTTATCTGAAATTGTTAACTCAATATTGAGTTCTAAGGGTTGCATTATGCCTAGACAGAAGATGAGTGTTGTTTCTCCAACTTATGTGAACTTAATTGGAAAAGTGAAGTTATAGGCAAAGGCTTCATATAGAATTGCATTTATGTGTATATAATATACCTCATATTACAAAGACTAACAACAGCAAAGTAAAGCCTGTCCTGGAACTTCTTAAGTCCACTCTGGAGCCTGCTTTCCCAATTTTTTCGCCACAAAACATCCCTATGAAGACTATTATAGTGATTCACACATCTGTTCCTTTATGACAAAAGATAGATCTTCTGATAGTTTCTACATACTATAAATAGTATTCTGTCTCAACATGTTGATACTAGTAATATGTAAGAGGAAGAAGTCTTCTCAGAGAAATTCATCATGATGTAATAATTCTTTTATCTGGAAGGTATTTTTTGTCCAGCCACAATACACAGTTATCATTGAACAAAATCTAAGGTTTCACAGAACAGAATGCTCTCATTGTGCATAATCCTGCTCCCTTATTCTTAATGAGTATCTCACAGTGTCTTTAAGAGATCTTTTTCCTAAATTTGACAAATATTAGTACTTGTACAGTCCTTATACAATACATGTATTTTCCTGACTGGTATCTGAGCATCAATATTTGGAGAAATAAGTGAGAACGATCAAAATCTTGAATGAAAGACTGATAATAAATCAAAATTAATCTTTTGTGTTATACTTTCAGTGCATCTTGAAACTAAAATAGAATTTGAACCCAGATCTGTAGAAAAAGCTCTAACCTGAAGTAGAAGCCTAATGCAATTATAGCAAAAGAGGAGAAAATCTTGCACAATGAATGGCCCTGCCTGTAAAAGTTAAATTGCTCACTGATGCTCCCTTACTACAAAATCTAACTAAACTAACTAAGCACCCCAACCCACACTTTTATGATTGGGAACATTTGATATACGTTCACAAATCAGACAGCCCTTAGAGAAAAAGTGAGCCACAGTCCATTATGCATAATTTCCATTCACTTCACAGTTAATGCATTTACATCTAATATTTTTATAGTGTCTTTTATAAGTTTAGACTTGATTGATACTGCTGTTAAAAATGTTTGCTTCTAGCAGGAGGGCCTAAATGCACATATTATTGGGAGAACAGAAATATCCTGCAAGATATAGTTTAGTAATCTAGTCAGCTGTCTGCTGTTTCTACATTTTAATACTAAAAAGAACCATCCTGACATACTACTTGGTGCTGGTAGAAGTACACAACATACCAGAAATATTGCAAGCAGGTAAATATTTTCTAGCTAATGTATAACTTTTTTTCCCCTTTTTTTGTTCTTTTTGTGGTTGTATTGGGGTTCTTCTGAGACTTTGCCTGCACAGTACTATCATCTATCACCCAGGTTTTCCTAAAGGTTTTCAGTTACTGGGAATGGCAGGGGAATGCTTGGCAGGATAGAATGAATAAAAAATGCTCTGTTCCCACCTATCAACACGTACAGTTGCCTCAGTAAAGAGCACAAAATTTACTTCACTTTCATCACCATCGGTCACTTACACCTTGCTGAACCCTGGCAGTCCTCATTAGATATTACCAGGTGACCATATATGGTCTGTTAATGTGCTGAGCACAACCCAAGCCCATTATGTTTAGGGTCAGCTACAACTGTTTGCGTCCACACCAAACGTGACTTGTCCTGGGATTGACTGGAAACCTACAGGAGATGAGCAGCAATTTTGAGGATCAGCTGAGGTGTGTGCCAGAGCAATGTGTCTAAAGTACCAGAGCCTCTCAGCATACTGTATGACAATGGGCCTTGGTGTTCACAATAAGGTTCTTGATGTGAAAATCAAGAAGAATTGTCAAAGTAATTCTAATATCAAATAACATTTAAGAACACTTCCAACACGGATTATCGAAAAAGGAATGGGAATTCACCCAATTCACTCCTACCAATCCCTCAATTCCAAACAAGGGGCACTGAACTTAAACAATTAAGGGTTAAATTTTACAAAGAAAATTGGGTGAGGTGTAAAATCCATTACACTACATCCAAAGATCAATTCTACACCAGCACTTCAATTTCAGCTGGATTGATTATCTTCATGTAGATTAAGCATTCTGCCAACTATTCATTGCTTTAAACTGATGAGCTATCATAGAGTAATACATGTTACTCCTAACTAAAAAGTCTAATCACATCTGTCTTTTAGTTCATCTTTCAACTATGTGAATGCCAAATTTCAAAGCAGGACTTTATTGATCAGACCACTTCTTGTTCATTAAATGTTGATCTCCATTATGTCTTTTAACTGGTCTTTTAGAATTCCATGTAATATCTGTGTAATTTTCATAAATATGTCCATAAAATGCTTGCCAATACTTTTCTATCATACTTGCACAACTTGCAAAAGCTTCACATGCAGTTTTATTGTTAGAAGATCTCTCTAATTCATGGCTGATTAAATATATTATTTTATGATTCTACAACTTTCATACAAGACACCCAGCCAACAATAAAGAGAAGTGCAGATAAATGATAAAGATACAACAATATATAAATTACACTGCTGCTAAACAGCAAAAAGTATTTTGGCTGAGTTGTCTATCACACTGGACTATACAAACTGGTAGACTTGGCAAAATAAAGACCTCGGACATTCTCTCTTCTCCCCTCTCCCACTGGGCAGAAGCTACAAAAGACTGTAAGCACGTACCACCAGGCTCAAGGATAGCTTTAATCCCATTGTTCTAGGACTATTGAATGGTCCCCTAGTATGATAAAATGGATTTTTGACCTCATAATCTACCTCATTTTGATCTTGCACCTTGTTGTCTGCCTGTACTGTACTTTCTCTGTAACTGTAACACTTTATTCTGCTTTCTGTTATTGTTTTCCCTTGAACGACCTCAATGCACTGATTTGATGAAATGATTTGTGTGGATGGCATGCAAGAGCTTTTCACTGTACCTCAGTTCATGTAACAATAATAAACCAATATACCAAAATAGAATAAGCATGTGTCATCTGTTATGATCCCACTACGCATAAATATCATGCTCTACGAAGATACCAACTAGATATGTTGAGCCAAATATCACTGAAGCTGTGACCTTCCCTTTCTCTTTTATGACTAATATGCTCACCACACAGGTAATAAACCAATAATCCTCCTCACATTTCAGGATGTTTCCATTTAAATCTCACTCCGATCCCAAGAGCAACACCTCAACACTGAAGTCTACAATGATTGACATGTTACCATTTCAAGACAATAGTCTAGTGATGGGTAGTTTGAGTAATGGCTCTTCATAACATCTGACAAACAATTTGTTCTGCATTTTGTAAAGATAAAATATGTGCTTGGATTCAGGAAAACTACTGCAGCACTAACAAATTTATTTCCTCATACAAATTTGTACACATCTATTCAGCTGTGCTTATAACTGCTAAATTCTGTATTTTTAAAGTGAATGTGTATTATGTCTTAATGTATTTTATAATGTTATATAAAGACTATACACATTCTGAATAAATAATGTTTACTTGAGAGATTTTATGTGATTATTAATGAAATTGTTTCTCCAAATCAGTATCTTTTACTATATCAGATATATAGAAAGGAACATTGACATATATAACAGTTTCTTTTACAGTTTCTGAAATGTTCTGTTACCTTTTTCAATCAGTTTTATATATTTGATGGAAAGACATTATTTGCACTGGTTCAGATACACAAATAATTTTCTACCTGTTGTCTGAACTAATTTTTGCAGTATAGATTCCTGACACCACAGCAATGCACTATGATGCCTGAAGAGCTAAGTTACTCTTACTATTAGTTTGTTGTATTTTTTAGTTTGAAAAGAGGTGATGTAAAGCAAAGACTTGCCTCATTATAATTCCCAAGACATTATTAACTTATTTTATATTAAAGTTAGTTGAACAAATATTTCAGGGTACACTTTCTGTGTCCTTGACTATGGTGATCTACTTGGTCTACGCCACTGCAGAATGGAAAATCGTGCATGTTATCTGTAATGTACCAATTGTCCTGCGAGTCATCCAAGTACCTTTTCTCAGACAAAGAGCTGGAAAATCTACCTTCTTAAGATATCAAATGTGAGTAATTGGTACTATGAGAGGAAAGTGAATTGCTGCACCAGGATATTAAAAGCAGTGGAAGTTGCTCTTGTCCCTGCGAAGTTCAATCATTTGGTAAAATACAGCTCTCCAATTAAATTATTAATAGTCTAGTGGCTTAGACTTCTTTGCCTAATATTCCTAATTATCATGGAGACACAAGAGCTTACAGATGTTGGAACATGGAACAAAGCAAATCTGAAGGAACTCAGCAGGTTGATCAGCATCTTTGAGGGTGAAAGAAATTGTCAACACTTTGGGTCCAGATCCTACGTCAGACATAAATGTTGGTGCAAGGCCTTGACTCAAAACATCAAAAATTTCTTCCCCCCCACCAACCCCATTGATGCTGCTCAACCTGCTGAGTTTCTCCAGCAGTTTGCTGTTTCTGATTATCATGAATGTTTAATACAAATCATACTGGTTGTAGGCGTGTGGCATCATTTTGAATGTTTTTACAGTGGTTTATGAGATCAAAATGGATTGTCAGCATCAAAAGTCACACTGTTTTTATGGAAAATAATACCAGATACTTTATTTATTACATGCCAGGGCATTATTAAATGAATTGGAGAACTGTCACATTGAGTTTAAGCACATATATATTACTTCAGGGGAGTTAGAGCGCATTCAATGTGACAAAATTGCTTTGCCAGTAACTTTATATTCCATTTTTTGCACCAATATTTTCAGTGATGAATGACTGCAAAAATAAGAACAAATGAGTCTCAGGGCCCTACACATAACCTAAACTTTGCTCAATCTTGCAAAAGTATATATTCAGTCAACCAAATAGTAATAATCTTTTCTGAACATAAACTTACCTCATGAATGGCAATTACGACATCTGAAGACCCAAAGTAGATGTTTCATAAAAATGACAATGAGTTAGTCACGAGGCACATACTTGTAATTTTATTATTCAGAACAATCTTTAATTGTACGATGGTATGAAAACAAAACATGCAGCCTAATGTACTTGTTTCTCAGGATGATGTTGATCTACAATAAGAAAGATTTAGTAAAACTTACAATAATCACCATAAAGATTATCTTCTCCATCAACTGTTCTATCACAATGGAAGAGGGCAGGGTAATAGATGTGGACTTTAGCAAGGCCTTTGACAAGGTCCCACATGGTAGGCTGGTTAGGAAGGTTAGATCACATAGGATCCAGACTGAGCTAGCCAACTGGACAAGAATTGACTTGGAGTCAAAGGAAGGTAGTGGAGGGTTGTTTTTCAGATTGGAGGCTTGTGACTAGTGATGTGCCAGATGCACTGTTGTTCATCAATTATATTCACAATTTGGATGAGAATGTAATTAGCATGGTTATTAAGTTAGTGGATGACACCAAAATTGGTGGTACAGTGGACAATAAAGAAGGTTATCTAAGGTTACAACAGGATCTAGATTAACTGGAGTAGTGGGTCAAGGAATGGCAGATGGAACTTAATTAAGGCAAGTGCGAAATATTGCATTTTGGCAAGTTAAGCACAATAAATGGTAAGGCCCTGGAGAGTGTTGCAGAACAGAGAGACCTAGGAGTACAAGTGCATAGTTCCCTGTGCAAAGTGGCAAGACAGGTAGACAGGGTGGTGAAGAAGGCATTTGACATGCTTGTCTTCATGGTCAGGGCATTGAGTAAAGAGTTGGGACATCACGTTACAACTCTACCAGATGGTGGTGAGATCACACTTGGAGTATTGTGTGCAGGTCTGGTTGCCTTGCTATAGGAAGGATGTCATTAAGCTAGAAAGGGTGCAGAAAAGATTCATAAGGATGTTACTGGGACTGGAGGGCTTGAGTTATAAGGAGAGAGTGGAGAGGCTGGGGCTTTCTTCCCTGGACCATAGAAGGTTGAGATGTGAACTTAGAGTCTTAGAGTTGTACAGCAGGGAAAAAGGCCCTTTGGCCCATACATGTCCATGCTGACCAAGATGTATATTCAAGCTAATCCTAGCACTTGGTCCATATCTCATAACTTATAGAGGTATATAAAATCATGAGGGGCATAGATAAGATGAATGGTCACAGTCCAGTGTAGTGAAACTAGAAGGCGTAGATTTAAGATAAGAAGGGAAAAATTTAAAGGGGACCTGAGGGGCAATCTATTTACTCAGAGGGCGGTGGGTTTGTGGAGCAAGCTGCCAGAGGAAGTGGTAGAGATGGGTACAATTACAACATTTAAAAGACATTTGGACAGGCATATGGATAGGAAAGATTTAGAATGACATCAGACTAATCCAGGCAAACGGGACTACCTCAGGTAGGCAACTTGATCAACATGGACAAGTTGGGCTGAAAGGCCTGTTTCCATACTGTGTAACTCTATGGTTATAATAATATCCATGGCAACCTTTTATTTTCCTCACTTTGTGGCCTGAAAATTTATTTTGTAATCACTAAGTTATCTAATTCACTGAACGGCATTGATCTATTTTCCAATATTCAACCCAGAAAAATTACCACTGGGTCAGGAATGGGGGAGAAAATCTACCCCATCCATTCTGTTATCTACCTGTTTCCTCTAGATAAAGGGAGCTAAACTTCCCTCTATCAAATCAGTATATTATTGGCAGGGTGACTGAACAAATACATGAGCCCTGATCTTAACTCCAAACAAGTTTTCAGGTTTTGGGCAAATGGATGATGGTGGAACTTCATCCACTAAAACCTAGTACATGAGCCATGGCTTGTTATTTCAGCACATGCAAGTTTCCCAATTCAGTTGACCAATTAAGAAACTTTGGTAGTTCAGTTTCTGGGGCAGGGCTGGGGTGGCATGAAGTCGGGGGTGTAATGGCAGCCAGAGGCATTGAAGCAGTAGAGGAAATTCATGATATACAAGTTTCAGCCAAATCTTCCTGATCTCTTGTCTTCCTGGAGAAAGGGCACATGTTCTCTTTCCAGTAACAGAGAGAGAGTACTAGCCTCAGCTCAGGACAGAATGGAAAGCACTTCAACAAATTCACAGGAATTGCAAGGATGAGTACAACTATCCACATCCCTATTTTCCACACTGCAAACATTCCTTCTCCTTTGCCTCACATTCTGGATTATTCCCATGCCACCACTATACATCCTTCTGCAACTAGTAAAGGCATCTTGTTTTGTCTCTTCTTATTCCAACACACACCCACCTCTTCCATCCTTCTCCTGTATTTTCACTTCACAGCCTTGGCAGAATCAACTCTTGGGCAAATGGATGATGGTGGAAATTCATCCACTGAACTAGAAAACAAGCGTGGCTAATACATCACCCATGGCTCATTACTTGAGTACATGTCGGTTTCCTAGCGACTCAGTTGACCAATTAGGAAATTTTGGTAGTTCCATTTCTGGGGCAGAATCAACTCTTCTCTTAAGATATCTCCCTCTCTTCATGTTTCATACTGGTGCTTTCTGCTCCTTATATGATGCTATGTGTCTGTGATGCTACACGAGCTTTTGATTGCACCTGTGCATACATGTACTTATGTATATGACAATAAACTGAACTTTGACTTTCAAATCTATTGTGATAATATTCTTTCCACATGCAGAACTATGGTCTATTTTCAAGCTAATCAAAGTGACAGTCATAAGATGTAAACAACTGAGTTATAACTTACTATCTAATAGAATTTTATTCATGTCATGGAGGGCTTGATAAGGACATCTTAAATGACAGGGCAGGCCCAAGGGCTTGTATGATGACCACCTCTCCTCTTTCTTATATTTCCATATTCTCATATTCCACACTAATTAATGCTTCATTAGCTGTATTTTCCACAAATGAAAGAAATGTTATCTGTGGAGTGTGTAAATATTTATTAATATATGCCAAATGCAAATAGATTCAGGCCATGCTATCTGCATCCAAACAGAATTCTAGATCTCACAAAGTGCCTTGTCAATATGATCTAATCCTTCAAAAATTTAAGTTGGAAACAGGGTAGCAAACTCGTAGCAGAAAACATGACCATAACCTTATGCAAACATGCTATACATATTTATATTTACATATAGTATACATTATTGTCTTTTATATCAATTTTGTTTAAGTAGCAGTGAAGAAGTGAATAATATAGTTCCATATAGAGCTTTCACAACTCATGGGATCACACTTCACAAATGATTTGACATGAATCTTAACATCAGTTACATCAGTGCCTGATAGTATTATACAAATATCCTGAATGTCAGGATAAACAAACCAAAATGCAGGAGTAGCTAAAAGTGGACTTTGCTAGTTGGAACACCAGAAAATTATTTAAAACATCATCAAGGTGAATTTCATGTTCATGCTTCTGGGTCCATCGGACCATCCCAGGTCCAGTGAACAGAGTACATTTGGCTAGGGAGCTCCTGGCCATAAATGACTTGGCAAGAGTTTTATTTTGTTCATTTGAATTAATAGAATGTTAGGTAGGATTCCCCCATCCAATTTCTCCACATTCATTGAACATGTTAAGTCTAATAGCCTGCAGGCAGGCAATGAAAATGTGTCTTGAAAAGCTACATACTCAGAGTATCTATGCATAGCACACACCATTGACTGCAGACTATATTATCTCCTGTCACTAACACTAAGATAAAACTATCACAAATATAATTTGATCAAAGCATGCAAGAAACTTTGTTCCCTGAGAGTATCAGTTATGAAAATGTCTCAATTTTGTTTTGATATAATGTACTTTAGGAATCTACTTATGTTGTTGAGTACAGCAATTAAAGATAAATAGGAATGCATTCTACATGGATCTATTTGTTTGGGCATTTATCGAGCACCCAAATAGTTGAGAAAACCTTAAGAGGTTCTGTAAGCAAAGTACTTAAACGGAGTTAGAGAAAATTATGAAATTAAATCTCTCTATTTAGGATGATTAATGAATTAATGTAATACATACATTGAAAGTACAAGCCTTGGCTTATTTAGCATTAAATACAAATATCTCTGCACAGATTTGACATTAATTGGATGGTCCTCACAGAGCCTGAGGATCAAGACAGCAAGACTTTAATTTTAGCTGATGATTGACATTTGTACTATAAGCTGTGATCTCAAATTTAGATTAATGCTAAAGCCAATTATATTGTGAAAGAAAAATACTAATTTTACACTTCACAGATTGTATGCCTGTTTATTTCTACTTCACATTAATAGCACAAATATAAAGATAAATTAATAGTAGAATATTACAGAACCAACTTATACTGAAGGATATTCAAAAAGAATCCTGACCTAAAGCTCAGAGAAATTCCTTTGCTACATATTACCCCATCATATTTTCAGAAAGTTGTTTGAGTGTAAAAATCCAACAACAAATTCTAAGGGGTTATGTTTCATGCAACAAAAAGATAATATTATAAGGATTAAAGATAATAAAAAAACAAATAATTATGAATGATTGAAGATCCTGTGAAATAACATATAATCCAAACAATGCTTCTGTAAGTATTGCTGAAAGAAGAGTCCGACAAAGGGAGGAAATACGTTATTTTTTATTCCTGTTATCCTTTTTGCTGCAGTCCTGAGGGCATTACTGTTTTCAGCTACATTCATTTTTGCCAGTTATTCTCACCTACAAATCTTCACTATCAAATGGTATTCCAGCCTGTCTGAAATGAATGTTTTTGTAGCAAAGTTCGTCAGTGCAATATCAGACGATTGCTGTTCCTTTCTGAATAATGCATCAAATCTTTTTGGTCTGGCATGTCAAAAGGTAAATTTGATTTAAAGTGGAATAAATTTGGTCCATCAAAATCCATATATTTCAACATTAATGTGAACTAGAATACCAGCTGCAACAGCTCTTGGAGTTCTAATTCAACATCTTACTGAATAATGTACAGTGACCCAACTTCCCTTATTCTTACAAATGGGAGAAATGCCCCAGCAGCAAGCGTACATGATTCATTGAATTGTCGGCAGCTACAGCACATTTGGCCTTGAATCCCGGCTGTGTAAAAGATGCTTTTGAAGCAGTGTTTTCTCTTGGTGCTGGCTACATGTTAAAGTTAACCCGCGTTTCTGGAAAGAATCAGACAACAACAGAACCAAAGAACCTTCGATCAATGCTTTATTAGCTTTCGCTAGCGGGAGTGGGGTTAATACAGAGGCAGAGGTTACCATGTGACTCTAACCCTATATTGAGACCCACTCAACGGAGGCTTGGCTACAACGTATTTTTACCCTTTTTCATGGGAAAGCTATGTGAGAAACTACACTTACACAGGCAATTGTTTACATAAAGTTTTGAACATAACAAGAAAAAGGTAAAAAACTACTTCTTCCCACTGGCACCCGCTATTAAGTCTAGACATAACTAACTCACACTATATGAAGTCATCCTTTACCTTGAAAATCCTTTCACAATGAGAATCATACTAAAAAAAAGCACACTATAACCCTTACACTGCCAGTCGTTAACCCTTGCTTTCCCAGCTATCTTTCACACAACAGGACCATGGCTGGAAACATAAAATGCCTAACATCCCATTGTCGAGAATCCCATCCTGGTCAGGCAGCTGAGGCACTCTTGACCCTGTGTTGTGGGGTTGGGGGATGTGCCCCAATTTAAAATCCTCACCCCCATGTAAACCCCTTAAGTGCGTATTTATCTTTCCCTCTTCTCTTTCCCCTCAGATTCAGTGGCTCTCCTTTCCAGGGATCTCCTGAATTGGAGTTGCATCTCTCTGGCCCTTTTCAATAGATCTTTTTGCAGTGCCTGGTTGGATCTTCCCACTCTGGGAGCAATCGTTCACTACAACGGAAAACACCTCACATACCTGCATGCTGACAGTGTTTGACACCAGCCTGTCAGGCACTGAGATAGCTGGTCTTAACCCAAGTCAGGTATATCATTTTTCATACCTGACCCAAACCTGACACATACAGATGGGTCTGTTTAGCTTTGAGTTGGGCAGCTGGATTCCATGATCACCTAGATCCTGTTGAGATTCAATAACGTCATGTTTAATCTTTACCTGATGTCCTCTCCTGCCTTGTCTACATATCCATTGTTTCCCTTAAATGGGCATTAAGACCTTTAAGAGGATTGATGTACAGTGGGATCTTGGGAGACAAGCCCATAGCTCTCTGAAAGTGGCAACACAACTAGATAAGGTGGAAAAGAAAGTGTTTGGCACACTTGCCTTCATCGGTCATTGAGTATAAAAGTTGGCAAGTCACATTGCAGCTGTATAAAACTTTGGTTAGTCCACAGTTGGAGTATTGTGTGCAGTTCTGGTCACCACATTACAGGAAGGAAGTGGAGGGTGTGAAAGAATTCTATGTTCTATGCTACAATAACCTTTCTGATTGCCCGTTATCTCCCTTGAATCCTGAAAGAACAACACCATATTAATGGAGGTCAGGGTATTCCCACAGTGGACAGAACTGAGTGCCTTGACCTTCACATCATCTTCAGCAGACCATTGAGTGGGACCAAACCACAGAGCAATTTCATTGATGACAAACCGTAAAATCCCTTTATTCCTGGAACACATGGGTGTTGGCAAGTGGCCATCTCATAATTCATTCTGTACGAAATGAGTCAGTCTCTCTGTGCATCTCTGAGGCAAGAAGCCAACCCTCCCTAAGAGGTGATCATTTCAACCTTAAAAAGAAAGGTCTTGCATTTATTTAGTACCTTTCATGAGATCTAGACACACTAAGCCATGATGGAAGGTTTGCAACTATTACAATACAGTAACTACAGCAGTTAACTTGTGTACAAGTAGAAAATGAATTGGGTCAGTTTATTATTATCAGATGTGCTGAGATACAGTGAAAAGCTTCTGTTTTGTGTGCCATCCAGATGGGTCATGCCTTACATAATTTCTTTGAGGTAGTACAAAAGGAAAACAGAATGCAGAATATAGTGTTGCAGTTACAGAGGCAGTGCAGCACAGGTAGACAAATCAAGTGCAAGGGGCACGACGAGGTAGACTAGGAGATCAAGAATTCAAGGGTTCATCTTTAAGCGTGTGAGAGGTCAGTTCAAGAGTTTGATTACAGTGGGTTAGAAGCTTTCTTTGTGTCTAGTGGTTTGTATTTTTGTATCTTTGTATTTTGTATTTTGGTTTGTATTTTGTATTTTTGTCTAGTGATTTTTGTATCTTCTACCCGAGGGGAAAGGGGAGAATGACAGGGGTGGGAGAGGTCCTTGATTATGTCAGCTGCTTTCCAGAGGCAGAGGGAAATGTAGATGGAGTAAATGGAAGGGAGGCTGGTTTGTGTGACAGACTGGGCTACGTTCCCAACTCTGCAATTTCCTGCGGTCTTGGGCAGACTAGTTGGTGTATCAAGCTGTGATTCATCCAGATAGGGCACCATTTCTCCAAATAAAGGTATGGAATCATTTAATGAACCTGTGCCACATGTTAAACATCATTAAGTTTAACTGAACATTAACACCTACCACAGTACTAGACTAGAATGTCTATCTAGATTTGGTGCTTAGGGGTTTGGGACTTGAACTCTCACACATCAGACTCAGAGGAGAGAGTGCTATCAATTATGATAGGGTTGCATCTGAGAATTTGAGGCAGTTACCTCATGTAAGACTATGTTTTGTTTTCATTTTAAATGGGTCTTGGGATCTCACTGCCCTGTGGCACTGTATATTATGGAACACCTGCAGTTTCAGACAACAGATAGTCTATCCCAGGCCACGTTGTTGCCAAGCAACACCTTCTCACTATAATTTTTTAGTGTGTACATCAACGCAAGAAATTCCATAATTGAAAGGTTTAACAAAATAAGGTCGAATGGCAAAACCAAACAAGGAATATTGTGAATCATGACAGCATTAAATGCACAAGTTAATTCTAATATTCGGCCTTCAGCAGAAGGAGATGCAAAATGTAACTGGCTGAAAGGGTCTGGGTTGAGCTTCACCCAATATTGCAAGTAATCAAGAGTAAAGAGGTGACTCATGTTGAATTAAATCTATCTTGGGCAGGCACTGTAGCGTAGAGGTTAGCGTGGGTTTCCTCCTGGTGCTCCGGTTTCCTCCCACATTCCAAAGTCATATGGGTTAGGAAGTTGTGGGCATGCTATGTTGGCACTGGAAGCATGGTGAC
>JARFYF010000017.1:28080895-28091277 GCA_030265395.1 Rhina ancylostomus | reverse complement strand
CGAAAGGCTTAACGTTTGAGAAGCATTTGATGGCTCTAGGCCACTACTCAATGACGTACAGAAGGATGGGAAATCTCATTGAAACCTACTGAATACTGAAAATCTTGGATAGAGTGGACATGGGAGAAAGTGTCCCAAAGGTAAGAGAGTCTAGGATCCAAGGGACCAGCATCAGAATCCATGAAACTGAGATGTGGAGGAATTTCTTCAGCCAGAAGGTGGTGAATCTGTGGAATTCATTGCCACAGAGGGTGGTGAAGGCCATATCATTGGGTGTATTTAGGCAGAGATTGATAGGTTCTTGATTGGTAAAGGGGTTAAGGGTTACAAGGAGAAGGTGGGCGAATATGTTGAAAGAAAAAAATATCAGTTGTGATTGAATGGCCAAGCAGACTCAATGGGCTGAATGGCCTAATTCTGATCCTATATCTTATGATCTCATCCAAAAATCAACCCTCATTCCTCATACAAAGTCATACCAATCTTCTTCACCTAAACAGTGGTGCCAGCATTACATAAATGTGGTTCTTTCAATAACGACTTAAGATGTATGGTCATCATCAAATATAAACCATCACATTCTATTCATGGAGAAGGCTGAAAGTGCACACAACCAACTTACTCATTCTGCTCACCTTACTTCCTCTGCATATTTATATCAAATCTCATTCTTTTATCTTTTCTTTTAGGTGTGTCCTGAGAGCCAGTAACGAAGCAGCTGAATGGCTGTTCCTGGGGCACAGATGGCTTCTGCCTGAGTTGGTTCTCACCTCACATCAGATTACTTCTTGACAATCGGGTACCTTATTCTATGTTCCATTACTTTGTACCTTGAAGGGAGCAGGGGCTGGGAGAGAGAAGATAGGGAGTGGTTTTATGCCTGAAATACAGCTGAACTTTTAAGTGACTTACTCTTCAATGTCCCCTTCACCATCATCTTCACCTTCCTTCCCTAGTCATCTACTCTTTTTGAATTGTTTCTGTAGGGATTCATAACAGTGTGCAGAAAGGTGCAAAGGGATAATGTGAGAAGCAATTTATGCCATTGCTAGCTGTTGTTCCTCATTCATCTTCCTGGAATCCTACCAGAAGACTTCTTCACTGGTCTCTGGTGTATCCAGTGATTTTGTCCTGCTTTTGATGCCAAACAGGACCCTTTGGTACCAAGCGCCTACTTTACACTGCATTGTCAGAATTATTGTAGAAGCTGTAATCTGAGCCTCATCAAAAAGCAAAACTAGATGGGTGATGTTATTGTACCGGTGGACATTGCTACTGACTCATTTTCACAGACTGAGGTCTCCACACTCACTAGACTTTACAAAATTTGCAAAATCTTTTGTGATGGGTTCATCTTAACTTTACTTAGCTTTGATTGGCGAAAAGATTGATAAAAAGTTTCAAGAGAAAGAGAGGGTGAGGCAGAAACTATACGCCCTCCCCCTCCCAAACTATCCACCCACCCATCCCAACAGACACCTTATCACACATTGGCCTCATTAGTAACCTCAGAACCATAGGACTGGAGTGAAATTAAGTTATCCTCGATTCCAAGAGACCACCTAAGAAAAAAAATTTGAAGAACCACCTGATTGATGAGGTTTAAGGCAAATACAAAATTCCATTACTAGAGTCAAGTATGTTAAACAGATTTTTTTCTTGTATAACTGCAGAGGAAATCACCAATAATATGTTAGTGGCCTCTTTATTAATTAAAGAAGTCATGATTAACTTGTATTCTCTGTCAGTCTCCTGCTCCCACTATTTCTGCTCACGTGTCAGTGATTCTATCCCATTCATTGGCAACTGTTCACTTCTTACTCCAAAAATACTTCTTCCACCCACCTCAATTTTATTACATTTTGTTCATCCTGCCTCAGCTCTTGTTCATCCATTTTGTCCTCTCCAGATTGGATTATTCCAATATTTTTCTGATTGACCTCCCATCCTTTACTCTTCATAAGCTTAAGATCATATGAAACAATGCTAAATGTATCTTAATATGTCCTAAAGTACTGTTTATCTGTCATCCCTGTGCTCACTGACTGCATTGCATTGATTCTGCAACCCAACTCCCCCAATTCAAATCCTTAGCCTCATATATTCACATCATTTCATGAGTCTTGTGCATTCACCAGTCCTTTCACCACTGTGTTACAGCAGTGTCTTCAATTGCTCCAATCCTGAGATCTACATTTCCCTGCTCAAATCCCTCCATCACTCTGTATTTTTCTCATCCCTTACAATTGTACTTAAAATTTACCTGTTTATCAAAGCTTTTAATCTCCCGTAATCTCCTTCATTGGGTTGGTGTGAATTTGTGGCAGATTATGCTTTCACAAAGCGCTTTGGAAGTTCCCATAGTAATGATGTTGAATGGGCACCTTGGGTGGAAATGTAGAAATGGGCAATGGCTGTAGATCCAACAAACGGATCAGTCTGGGGTAGAGTATGTGCGACAAACAACATTGATGAGGGTAACCTATCACAGGCCTGATGGTTGAGGAAGTCCCATTCTGAAGAGAGCTCTGTGGTGTCATGATTGACTCTTTGGAGAATCCAATTTTTGTAATAACTTTGATAAATAATGTACACTGAAATAATGTTATTTCAGAACCATTAGCTGCTAATCTTCCAACATTTTGATGATGTACTCTATTCCTTTAGATCAAATAATAAAAGGCCTTTGACACCATAAGTCTGAATCTCTCTGTAGGACTGACCCCAATTATTCCATTGTTTTCTGGAAGATCTTTATGTTGTGTCTTTATTCTTTTATTTTGTTCAGACCCCTATAAAACAGTTTTCATATTTCATGGTGAATTCAATGCAAATACAAAAAGTACAGATATGTGGGGTCTTAATTATCTGCTACCTCCCTGGCAATGTTTAATTCCAAACAAAGTGAATCAAGAGACCACACAACCAGAGACCATTCATACTTTAGGAACGTGGTTCTCCTTGTGCAGACATTTTCCCCCAATTTAAAAACAACTAGCATCTATTTGAAACTTTTCAAGCACAGCAGAATCTCAGAAAGACTGCTTTCCATATCCTGGATTTAAATGTCTGCATCAGTTCTGTTGAATGGTCATTAACAGAAAGCTTTCTTTATCTATCCACAGATGCTGCTGGAACATCTGAGCATTTTGCAGCATTTCAGTCTCTATTTCAGATTTCCAGCATCCACAGTATTTTGATTTTGTAAATTTACACAATGACAGCACCACTGTGCCGCTGGAGCTATTAAAATCCATGGCAGCACTCCAGCTGATGGGGATTATGTATTAGCTCTAAAAGAAAAAGACTCTAATGGTTGGAGAAAATGTGAAAACACAATCAAACAGCCATCATGTAAATTCCCTGAGGAGATATTAAATCCAGCATTGTTATAAAGGAAACAATTCCATAGATGAAATCACTATTTTATTACAGGTGGTCTTTCCTTGTGTGGCGATGGATCACAGAATAAGGCATCCTCTTCAGTATTCTCTGGCAGTTGAGGTTTGCAATGAATAACCATGTTGTCTTTCCAGAATGTAAAGCACAAAGATGCACCCAAGTTTCTTCTGACTACATGAAACTGCTTACTAATCCCCTTTCATTCTTCACCAAAAGATAAAAGACAAGGACAATTCATATACAACACTGGTAAATATTAAAATAAACAGAGCATGCAAGTCTAAATTTACCATTATACAAGCATTTTTTGAAGACCTTTGTGATTTTGTGTGAAATGTTACAAATTGCAGTAAAGGAAATGTATAACATCATTAGCCTGGATATTAATAGAGGTGGATTACATAGGTCATAGATTCAATGAGAGTTACAGCATGGAAACAGGCCCTTTGGCCCAATGAGTCTGTGCCAACCATCAACCATCCATTCACACTAATCCTACATTAATCCCATATTTAACCAGCATATTTGTGGGATGGAGAAGGAAACCAAGCCACCCAGAGGAAACCCATATGGTAACAGAGAGAGCATGTGAACTCCACACAGTCTGACTGGTCAGGTTTCAACCCGACTGGCTGGAACTGTAAAGCAGCAATTCTACCAGTTACACTACTTTTATATAAATGGGGGTGGAAAAGACTGCAGGAGCAGGTATTACCCCAAGAGAGGTCCAACTCACAATCCTAGGCAGAGAGTTTTGATCTGAGTAGAGGGAGATCTGGTCCCTGACTCTGGGAGTGTTTGTATCAGGGTGGTCGATAGGGTGAGAGGTTGGATGCAGGGGGAAGTGCTTCAGCTTGTCCTAACTCACAGGAAGGGTTGTAAAGGACTTGGCTTTTCTGTACAGCTCCTCCCACCTCCCTTCAGCTGCCAAGGTTTCAAAGGTTTGAGAAACTTTGCAAGCCATTAGTAAGCAAGCACAATAGGTCAAGTTCAGCATGGAGATGATAAGTCTGCTGTCCCCTTGTGCAGCAAATTTCGACAATTATATGATGAAAGCCTTCATGATGTGGTAACATATTTAAATTCACAACCAGTCTCCTGGGAGAGGCATGGTTGGCCTTGTCTTATCCTGCTCCAGTAAACCCGGCAGAGGACAAGTTAAAGGTAGATTGGGTTCAGATTTCAGACTTTTACAATTTTAATGTTCAAGTAACCCAACCTACCCATCTTAGAATCCTAATATCTAACTAAGAGGAAGAGATGTAGGCTATTGAGCTTCTTTAGCCTGTCTCATCAGATAATTACATCATAACTGATCTGTAGCTCAACTCCTTTTACCTCTTAGTTCCATATCCCTTGCATAAAAATGATTTTAAAAAATCCAAAACTGGATCTCAAATATTATACTTCGCCAGCAACTACTACAGTCAGGAAGGAAGTTTTCCTTAATTTGGACACTTTTCCCTTGGCTAAAATCAACCCTGAAATATTACACTGGCATCGCTCAAGTTTAGTATTCTCATTAAAAAGCTATTACATTTTTGCTGCAACAACACTAATGTAAATGCTGTTGATTAATTTGAAAACAAGGCCAGATCAGTGCCAGTAGGACAAAATTAAATGAGAGTATTTATTTCTGAAACAACCAGGGAAATTCAGGTCTCCTTGGTCAGCAGTTAAAATCGAGAAACTCCATTTCCCATTCCACGGCCATCAAACTCTGATTTTAATACTGTTGCTTTTGGCAACTGATGAGATTCATATCCAATTGTAGTGGGAGACCCGTTAATAAATCAGATTGGTTATTGATATCTTTTTTAATCTACTCCTAATGTGCACCCTCACCACCACCCTGTCAAACTGTTAGGAATCAAGCAAGAATGTCAAATTAAATTTTTAAAGAAGTGGAGAAGAGCTACTACTCCCCTGGGACCCACAGAGACTCCTGACCTCCCAGCCACCTTCCTATACCAGCCAGGGGACCACATAACACTTTTCCTTCAGGGGATGACTTTTCTGTTTCCACTGATTAGCCTCTGGTCTATTCAGTCTTCAGCCTTACCCCTCCACAAACAACTGAACAGCTAATTGATTGCTATATTATAGCAAGAATGTATAGGGATTGATATTTTCATAGGCATAATTATACCATTTGTATTTATTTTGCTACATCACTCACTAGTCCACTACATTCTGGATCAAAAGCACATCGTCTCAGCAGCACAGAGTCTACAGGATGAAAATAAATGCAATGCAAGCCATAGATCAGAGTCCTCAAGTGTAATTATGAATAGAGTTCCAACAACCAGATATAACACTGGTGGTGTTCATCAAAATTCGAGCGGGTGGTAAAAATCTGCCAAGGCCTCTGATTCAGCCTCCCATGCATATTTGCCATCTGCTTCCACTAAGATGGAAAATTGACCCAAATGTTTTCTAACATGAGAAACAATGCAAAAAGAATAAACAGAGAGAAACTGCACTGTGTTTTGCCCATCACTGGGAAAAGCTTCCAGCACGTTAGACATTCCATTTTGACTTGTGAGTCTCGGGAGATTAAATACTCTTCATTTTGTAGATATGTAAAGCTACCCAGCTGCCTGTCAACGCTCAGGAGTTAAATAAAACCTGATACTAATGTCAATCCTTTTCTGGGAGCCACTAGTAAAAAACATAATCAATTTCTTCTTCTTTTCCTAGGGCTTTAATAGATGATGATGCATTACTTTGTAAAGTCTAGCCAGCTGGTTATTAGAATTTCAAGTGCCAGAGGCCTTCACAAGGAAAGCACTCAACATTTCTGACACTCTTGATAAACTATGCTAGAAATGACTAAACTGCTGGAAGCCAATGACGTTGGAAATCATTCTTATAATGCTTTTGTATTTAAGCTTTTCCTTTCTGCAAGCTTCTTTTTAAATAATCTTATTGCTGTTGGTGTAATGACCTGCTACGTACCTATGGTTCAGCAAAGACAGGATTAATGCCAGTGCACTTGCTTTGTAAACAAAAAAAGACATGATGCACATGTAACATTTAAAAAAATCAAATTGAATTGCTTGAGGAAACAAAGATTTTAAAATAATTGTTGTGGTCACATCCTAAAGTAGTTATGCATTTGAGTGGCCATCATCATGACAGGCCTGTGCAGGATCCGTAAAGTATAGTGTGGAGATAAATGGCCAATATTGCAAGAAGCCAAGACATTATGCCAAGTACTTTTAGTTATGTACTTGGATATCACATAGGGAAGGAACATAGATAGTAATAATCAGTGTTCCATTTTACAGGATTTCTTTAGTCATCGATGGTCCAGACACCTCTACCACTAAGAATCATGCAGTAAAATTCCACCCTCAATCACTTTAGCTAAAAACACATTCTCATGCTGCAGCTACAGATATGTGAAATTTGAAATAAAAGCAGAAAGTCCTGCAAATAACCAGCAGGTCAAGCTGCATCTGAGAAGCGATAAAGTTAACATTTCAGTCACTAATCTTTCCACCTGAAAGAATAGCAAATTGGGAAATGGATTTCTAAATGCAGCCCTAATAGTATTTTTGGTGCATGCGGCTGAGGCTTTTATAGCCCATTACTCATCCAATCACTATGTTTAAGTATCCCTACAAGAGTCCAGAATCATAGTCTTGATTTCCCTTTGAGATATTTTCTTCAGGAGTTTTCAGAACTTGTTAAGATATTAAATGAGAAATGTGATTTGCTGCCACAAAAAAAAGTCTACAAAAATCACCCTGCGAGGAATCTGCTTTCTGCTCCACTCTTCTGCACAACTATGGGAACAGTGGGGTGTGACCAAAATAACTTTAGGGTCTCCTCCAAACAACCCTGCCAGCATCTCTTAAAAGAGAATTGACAATACTAAAAAATGGAAAATTCGCGGGCCTTTGGGAAAAGAACATGAAATTGGGACTAATTGGATAGTTCATTCAGATACCTAGCACAGGCGTGATGATCAAGTAGCCTCCTTATATACTTTGTGATTCTTTGTTGTTATAGAAATAGTGTTTATGACCAGTATCCCAGTGGGACATAGCATGTAGGAGAAGCCTTTGTTGCAGCAGTAATTGCAAAACTTTATTAGGACAATGAATTTTGTTTTTGTTTTGTGGCATGGAATATCACTGAATGGTTCCCTTGCTGATGGTAGGTACAAGACAAAATAATAAAAAAATGAAGTGAGGTAATAGATTGAAATGAGGCACCAAAGAAGCTGTTTGGTTCCACTCCACAGTCTTTATGCAATTTGATGGTCTTACTTGTATTATTTGGCCTATGATGTCTTTAAAGGCTTAACATCACCTAGAATGGATGGAGACTTGTAGCCTAATGCAGCCAGAAGCAGTTTTTGTAGCAGTGAAAGTGGTCACTGCCTTGTTTTTTTTAAAACCAGATCTTCTTCCAGCCTTAGGTTACTGTACCTTTGTCACATTTAGATGGAGATTAACATTGTATCGAAAGGTCACTGTTGTTCTGTTTAGGCAGGCTTCCCAATACTTCTGCAAAATACCCAGAGAAGCAGCATCATATGTAGCCTTTAAGAATCCTCATGAACAATCTCATTGACTTCATTCGCATCCATCTAGTGTCTGAAACCTATCACCTCAACATAATCAGTAGCCTGGAATCTTTCATCATGCCTTCAATATGCAGCTCACTGCACAAGCTGACAAACTGAAACCATAGATGAAGATGTTTATTGACGATCAAGAATATATTCTATAGTCAAAGTGATAATCTCCACAGCTAGAGAAATGGCCTTATAAATGCCTTATTATGATAGTTTTGTGTGACTATCAGAAGAACAAACTATTTTAAAGTTTCAGTGTGGTTATTTTGATAAATCTAATAAACACTATAGTAGTCCAACAAAAGTGTTCATTAATTATTGTGGCTTGGTGTTTAGCATTACACCAAGTAATATAAATCCTGAAGATGATGACACAAAATTGGATGCAGCTCTTTACACCCAGTCCCCAACTACCCTGGACAGAAATTGGCAGCACAGTCAGGAAAAGAATTGGAGTAGGAAACTCATCAATCTGCAGATAGAGAAAGAGATCAGTAACACTCAGAACAGAATTGGATTTGTGCAGAAACAAATAAACAAACAAAAATAAGGCTATAGGTAAAGAGCAACACAATGGGTCTAATTGGAAAGCTCTGTCAAAAGATCCAGCATGGGCACATTGCAAATTCTATTCTGTGTCCACGTGCATACACTCACTGAAAACTGGCACTGTGGGCACTGTGCTAAGACAATTCCCTTTAACTTTACTCTAAGCTTGCAATTTTAGGGTTAATTGATGATGACCATGATTTAGATGTGCCAGCAGACATTTAACCAGAAACCTCCATATTTAGCCTACTTGATGAAGAATGTTTTTTTGAAGTGGTACATGTAGTCTCCATTCACACAGCTCCCATTAAAGTGTGCAGTGCACGAGCCAACAGATAACAGAGCAGAGGCAGAGGGTCTATTTGGAATAAGATTGCCAATGAGATCACAGCCAAAAACTCTGACCTCAGAATACAGCTCCAGTGCCAGAAAAAAATGATTAATAACTTGTTATAAGTGGTTAAAATACAATCTCATATTATATTCATACTCTTCAGTAACTGTACTTCCTCAACATACCATTCACTTAATAACCACACATCAACATTCATACATCTCACACAATTACATCCTTCACAGGTATCACTCACAACTCAGACACATCTCATAGCCATTAGAGTCATCATACCCACACCCAAATACACCTGCCAATGGACACTTGCAAAATTATCATTTGCCTTTTTCGAAGTCAAAACAGCACCACAGGCAGCAGCCCTGCACGTCCATGACTGTAGAAGGGAAGAACAACTGCAGGCCATCATGGCCCACAGTGTGTCAAGAGTTGACCAGGAGGTCATTTGAAATGCCCACTGTGGAATCACAGCATCCATTCATCCATCTCAGCTACTGCCGCCAGCAGATTACATTGTGGAAATACCAGATTCGGCAAGAATAGTGCTGCATAGTCATCAAATTAAAGAGTGCCTGACCTATGATAGAAAAGTGCCCACAAACATCAGACTTGGGAGCAATGTTTTCCACTATCTTACCTTTTGTGACTGAGGATTATCAAGAAGTCCATTTGAACCCATTCTCAGTGAACACAATAATAATCAACAATTCTAACTCTGCACAATCCCCACCAACAACTTCATTAATTCTGTTCAGCTGGTCGTTAATTTGAGTGCTAGCCATGAAAATGCATGAAGTCTCTTTAATGAGCATTAAGAGCCAGTTTAATTGGTCATTGGAGGTTTAAACATCCACAGGGTATTCTTAGCAATCGCTTCAGCTCCTTTACCAGAACAGCACCTTATACTAAAAGTATCGCAGCTCACAACCCCTTCTTTGTAACCCCAGTACTTAGTAATTAAAGTGTCCAAGAAAAATAGCCCACATAATCACTCACTTTATCAACGGAAGAGACTTGCAGTGACTCTACTTCCATTTATGCAGAAAAAATAATCTTTACAGTCAGTTAATTTTTACCACGACTCTAAAATTTATCAAGAAAACTGACACCTAGTGTCCTAATCTGCAGGTTTCAGAACATAGAAATTAGATGCAAGAGTAGGCCATTTAACCCTTTGTAATCCAAGCACTCTGTCAGCTGGCATAAACTGTACTTATGACAGAGGGAGTGCAGAGAAGATTCATTACACTGGTTCTAGGGAAGGTGGATTCACTGTACGAGGAGAGATTGAGTTGACCACAAATATTTCCTCAAGAGTTCAGGACAGCAAGAGGAAATTTCCTTGAAATATATCGAATTCTTAAACAGCTTGACAGGCTAAATGTAGAGAATTAGGTTCCCCTGACTAAAGAATCTAGGACCAGGAGGCACAGTTTCAGAACAAGGGGTAGGTAGGTGAGGATTTATTTCCTTAGTTTTCCTCCCTTTCAA
>JARFYF010000017.1:28056467-28066764 GCA_030265395.1 Rhina ancylostomus | reverse complement strand
TTAGGTTTTAAAGAGTGTCCCACCCAGCTCAAGGGAAGTGGATGCCTCGATGATGGTGTAGTCAATCATCAAATACTGCACACACGTTGAAAAGGTTGAGAAATGGATTACCTCCGTCATAACCCTTCTCAATGTTATTATCAGCTTACAGTCAATTAGGTACTGTGGCAAATGGGAAAACCATTAAAAGATTCACTAAATAACTCTGGGATAAGACAGGAATTTTGGAGACAATTAGTATTTCATTGACCCAAGAGGAAAGGGAGCTTGGAGATGTGATGATAGTTTGCAAGGCTTTTGTTTAAGAGGGTGAAAATGGCAGATTTCAGGATAAGCAGGATACTGAAGACAAAAATTAACTGTATCTTCCAGCATGAGAGTCAGGATAGAAAATTGGGTGGTTAACAGTTTACTCTAAGTAGATTTGAGAGAGCAGCTGAATTTGGAATGAGACTGTAGGGATGCAAGAGATACTAGAAGAAGATGCAATTTCAGGGACGTCATTTGTCTGTGAGGATGGTTTGCTGGGTAGAAACTAAGTTGTTTAGCCATATGGTTTCGGAAAGGAGAGAAACAACAGCTGCAGCTGACTTAATGGTATTAGCGACAGAGCTGTCACTGAACTTATCTTCATGGACTTCTTACATTATGGGAGTTCAAGGCAAGGCAAGTGGCTGGCCAGCTCTTCTTTGTAGCAAGTGCACCGTCAGTGCCACATCCAAATAAATATCATGCAAGTTAATATTTATTTTTAAAGTCTACCACTATAGCCTTCAGTCATACTTCTGACCACCTCAACTACTGCCTATCTGATGTGGGATGGTCATGATAAATTTCATTCCACAGACACGATTCAGGCACAAAAATCTCGCACTTCAGTTCACGGATGAAATGTTAAATCATTTTGTTCTCCCAGACAGATACAAAAGATTCCATGGCTATTTTGAAGAGGTGCAGAGGTGTTCCTTGTGGTCTTGACCAATATTTACCCTTAATCAATATCATTCAAACAGATTTTAGACATTGCCCTATGTGGGAGCTTGCTGCATGCAATACAACTACCATGCCTCAGTCACTGGAGACTACGCTTCAAGAGGACTTCATTGACTGTAAAGTGCTCTGAGATATTCTGAAAGAAAAATGCAAGGAAAGTGTGCAAGTATCTTTCTCTCTCTCCCAGCTTCAGTATTTGATCTGTGAGATGGGCTTTGTACATTTCAAAAACTAAAAATAAAGTTAGTTAACAAGCT
Organism: Rhina ancylostomus; assembly: GCA_030265395.1. Lineage (NCBI taxonomy): Eukaryota > Metazoa > Chordata > Chondrichthyes > Rhinopristiformes > Rhinidae > Rhina > Rhina ancylostomus. The sequence continues at coordinate 28,065,514 of JARFYF010000017.1, read as the reverse complement.
AATTGATCATGGGCATTAATCAAGCATATTGTTGCATCTTATTGGATGCCCACTAGTGTTTCATCTATTAACAAGTTTTGGCCCTGCTCTGTCATAATTTGAAATTTAACTACTTCGCCTGGTAGTTTCCTGGTAAAGCTGCCTGCAAGAAATTCAAGACAAAAGAAAATCTGCAGATGCTGGAATCTAGAGCAACACACGCAAGATGCTGGAGGAACTCAGTGAGTCTGACAGCATTTATGAGGGAAATACATGTCGGGGTCGAGACCCTTCATCAGGACTGGAAAGGAAGAGGGCAGAGGCCAGAAGGAGGAGGTCAGGGGAGGAGCACAGGCTGGCAGGTTATAGGCGAGTCCAGGTGACAGAGGGATGGTAGGTGGGTGGGGAAGGGGAGAATGAGAGGGAGTCATGTAAGAAGCTGAGGTAGAAGAAGCAAAGAATTGAAGTAGGAACCTGGTAGGAGAGGACTGTAGACCGTAGAATAAAGGGAAGGAAATGCAAGAAATTCAATTTTGCATCTACTCTTTTGTCCTAGTAGTACTGAATGATGGGCCTTGTTCACCCTTTCTGGTTCTGAACTTATGAAATAACACCCAATAAAGTATTGCTGGCAGCTTGGTCTTATACAATGTTACTGTTAAGAAAAATGTTGAAAGTGAAGCTTTATACTACACTTCCATATAAAGTACTGACATAAGCAAAATAACTCAGTGAAAACCATATGCTCAAATTAATTTCTATATGACACATTTTGCAATAACAGGACAAGATTAAAGATAGGTCACTGAATTTCAAAACTATAAGATGTGCATAGTTACAATAATTCTTACATCATGAGTGAATTAATTCAAATCGGAATTTATTTTGACAAAAGGTGTTAAGACCAGTAAATGAGGCAAGGTTGCTACAATATGAAGCAACATCTATCTCGATCGATTTATTTTTGCTGGTACCATGGTGTGATTAAGAATTCATCTTTGACGATGCGGACCACCTTCCAAATTTCAAATGAGGACCAGTGACTTTCCTCGTTTAAAGCGATTTATGTTAAATATAAAGCATTTTCGTCAGAAACATTTATAATATCTATTTTCAAAATATGAAGAATATGGTTTCACTTTTCTGTAAAGATATTAATATTCAAGTTACTATTGAAAAGTCATTTTGAACTGATTTTACATTGAATACTTGCCACTGGGAGCCTTGAGGAAACCAGGTGACAGTTGCTCATCTTTTTTTTAAAAAAACAAAATGAAAGGCAAAAAGGGGGCAGATACTTTGCCAAATAGAAATAGACCCAAGCAAAATTTGACAAATTATGAACGTTTGTGCAAAGCACAGTATTTAAACACTGGATTTGCATAGGTCATTCTGCCCCCTGGGCCTATTCTGCCAGATGTTTAGATCACTAGTCTGTACATTCAATAATTACCCATCATGGCTTCATTGCTGATTAATACAATTGCCCAACAAAAATTCAGAAACAAAATCCTCAGACTTGTGATTTGAGAGGATATCACACCAATACCATGTTGTGGTGCTTCTTAGTTTTTCTCCTGAATGGTCTAGATCAGATTTTACTTGTCCTGACAAAAGTATTCAGGTTTCAAGATCGTAAACATTTCATTCAAAACCACTGCTTCACTTTATTTATTCTAGGAAGTTCAAGACTATTTTATCTCTCTCTCTTAGCAGGAGATCTGGCAATATTCCTGGTGAATCTGCATGGTATTTCTTACAAGGTCAACATATTCTAAACAATGCTCAGAACAAGCAAAAAAAAGTTAGATAAAAGAAAAAAAACAGCATTTCACCTGCTTCCTCCCTTTTATATTCTAGCCTCTGGTCATTGTAGTGATGTGTACGTAAGCATTTAAATTGCTTTGGATTTCCACAGCTCCTGGCTATTCACATCAATTTTTCACCCTTTTTTGTACATAAATGACCCCAGCCACAAATATGTTGAAATCGAACTGAAAAGTTGTGTGTGCTAATTTACTCTGAAGAGGTTATGTGCATCACTTTGCAGTCTTATTGTCCCTACATTTATCAATGCCAGGCTTAAATCTATAACACCTATTTTTTGACAAAGATCTACTCAACTAAAAGAAAAATCACTAAATGTTTCCAAAATTCAAATACTAAAAGAAAAACTTGCATTTATGTTGACTAAACTAATTTCTAGGGGAGAAGGACTGGTATTTAGGGACAGATTAGGTTAGTAAGGTCTTTATTCACTGAAATGTAGAAGAATGAGAAGATATCACATAGAAAACTATAACATTTGAACAGGATAAGACATACCAAATCCAGAGAGGATGTTCCAGATGGCTGGAGAGTCCAGAACCTAGGGGTCACATCCTCAGGATATGAGGAATGCCATTTAGAACTGAGATTAGGACAAATTTCTTCATCCAAATGGTGGTGAACCTTTGAAACCAGGTAATTAAATGTATTCAAGGAAAAGGTTAGTATTTTTGAATACCAAAGAGATTAAGCGATATGTGCAGAAAGTGGGTACAGGGTATCAAAGCAGACAATCAGCCATGTTCAAATTGAATGGTGGAACAGGCCTGTAGGACCAAATGACATGCTCCTGCTCTTATTTTCAATCCATCTATGACACCTCTCAGTCCTAAATGACCATTCCAATGTTCTGCAGTAGTACTTTAAGACTAATCATTGTTATAATAGGGAAATGTAAGAAAAAATTTGCATTCTTTTTAAAACTTCTAATCTTAAAATTAGATGACTTCCATATTAATTATTCAGTTACTGTGATTTTGTTTTGCAGTTATCTCATCACAGCTTCTGAGGAAGAGTTGCCGTAATGCCATGTGAACAAGCAATTTTCCTATTAGTTAGATAGGACAGCACAAAAAATATAGCTAAAAACAGAGTGTCTGGAAACAATGTCGGTGATGCTGATTATGGGGGAAGAGGTAGGAAAGAAAAAAAGCTAAATGTGTAAATTAGTTCCAGATTTAGCATTCAACTATAGCCAGCATGAATAATTCAGCACCTAATAACTCATTTGGAGTACAGAGTATTAGAGTATATTTTGAGAAGTGAAAAATTTCTTATGAATTACATTCTCAGTAATTTTTTTTATTCTGTAGATAATTTAAGGTATATTATGTTGAAAGGAATTTTTGCATGAAAGCACCTCAAGGCAGCCTCTATTTATTTCATTCTACATAAATTGTAGAGGAGTGTAATCTTCAAGATTTTACACAAGAAAGAATTTAATGAGAACTCAAGTGATTAAAAACTTATACGATGCAATTTTGAGCAGACACCTTAATACTTCAAAATTTAACTCTTTAAACCACAAATAGAAAAAATGGTTTATTTCAACTACACAAGGTGAATTGTTGCACTTCTACAGCCTACTACCAATCAACGTAGATGAAACTAAGAATAAACTTCCCAAAAAACACTAGCCAGTGATCCAACTCAAACAAGTAGCTGAAGCGAATCCGGGTGCTCATCTATGGTAGACTTGTATTCATTTGTTGCTCAAAGCCTGTCCCCCTTTAAAGGCAATGGCAAACAAGCCACACCAACCATTCATCACACTTCTACATAAGCAATGATCAAGAAATCTAAAACAGTGAGATTCCCTCTTTGGGGCTGTTGTAATTTGACAGCAAGTCCCCATGCATCTCCTGAACCAAATCAGCATAAAGAACCTTTCCTGATATCCAACACATTGGCAAACTGGATCCAAACTGACTTGGTGATAGGAGGCACAAGGTATTGTTGGATGGCCATATTTCTGACTGGAAGACTGTAACAAGTAGTGTACTAAAGGGATCAGTTCTGGAACTTTGTTGGGCGAAATGCATATAAATGACGTGAATGAAAATATAGGTGGCCTGATTAGCAAGTTTGCAGACAACATGAACATTGATGGAGTCATAGAGATTGACAAAGGTTGTCTAGGGATAGAGCAGAACATAGCTCAGGAGGAAAGTTAGGTGGAGCAGTAGCGGATGGAATTTAAGCCAGACAAGTGCAAGGTAATACACTTTGGAAGTCAAATTCTGGTGGGACATATAGAGACATATGGCAGGGATCTTAGGAGCATTGATATACAGAGGGACCTCGGGGTGCAAGTCCATAGCTCAGTGAAAGTGGCAACATACGTGAATAGGGTAATGAAGGCATTTAGTATGTTTGCCTTCATCAGCCGAGGCACTGAATATGAGAGTTGGGGTGTCACACTGCAGCTGTACAAGATGTTAGTTAGATCATATTTGAAGTTTTTTTATGTACTGTTCTGGTCACTGTGTTATAGGAAAGATGTTGCAACAATTGAGAAAGTGCAGAAGAGATTCACCAGGATACTATCTGGAATGGAGGAATGTTGTTACAAGGGGATAGTGGATAGGTTGGGTTGATTCTCACTGAAATGCAGGAGGCAGAGGTGTGACTTTAAAGAGGTTTACAAAATTATGAGGGGTAAAGACCAGATAGATAGTCAGAGTCTTCTTCTGGCAAGAGAATCTAGATGGCATGGCCAAGAAAGCACACAAGTGCCTCCACTTCCTCAAAAGGCTAAGGAGATTTGACACATCCTCGATGACCCTCACCAATTTTTACAGATTCACCATACAAAGCATCCTATCCAAATGCATCACACCTTGGGAATGGCAACTGCTCTGCCCAAGACTGCAAGAAATTGCAGAGCAGTGAACACAGCCCAGTCCATCACAAAAACCAGCCTCCCTTCCATTGACTATCTACACCTCCTGCTGCCTTGGGAAAGCAACTAACATAATCAAAGACCCCTCCCACCTCAGTCATTCTCTCTTCTTCCCCTTCACATTGGGCAGAAGATACAAGAGCTTGAAAACATGTGCCAACAGGCTCAAGGAAGATTCTATCCCACTGTTGTAAGACTTCTGAATGGACCTATTGTACGACAAAGACAAACTCTTGATCTCTCAATCTACTTTGTCAAGGCCCTAACACTTTCCTTGTCTACCTGCACTTTCTCTGTAACCGTAACACTATATTCTGCATTCTGTTATTGTTTTTCCTTTAGTACTACCTTGACATACTGATGTTTGGAATGATCTGTCTGGATGGCATGGAAAACAAAGCTTTTCATGTTATCTTGGTACATGTGACAATAATAATTACCAATTAGAGGGTACAAGTTTAAGGTAAGAGGGGAGAAATTTAAAGGAGATGTGAGTGTTTTTCCCCACAGAGGGCAATTACTTGGAATGAGCTACGGGAAGAGTTGGAGGAGGCAGATGCAATTACAATGTTTAAAGGTTATTTGGACAGGTCTTAGATAGGAAAGGTATAGAGGGATATGGGTCTAATTGAGGCATCACAGTCAGTATGGACAAGAGGGCAGACAGGGCCTGTTTCTGTGCTGTACGATTCTGTTAAATCTAAATCAAAAATTACAATATTAGTAATTCAATGTCAAATCAAAGTGAAATAATGATCAAGAAGTTTAGTAGTAGTTTTATAAATCTACAATACATGAAGGATTTAAAATTCATATTTGAGAGTTAATTTTCAGTGTTAAGCGTGTACTTAGTAATTAAAACCTCAAGGATGCAAACCCCAGTGTTTTTTCTGGTGCATTTGTAGTGTTTGTACGACACATCCAACCTTGCACGATTGCTGTAGTCACAGCCCTTGCACCTTATTTGTCTACCTACACTGCATTGCTCTGTAACTGTAACACTATATTCTGCATTGTGTTATCACTTTTCCTTTGTACTACCTCAATGTACTGATGTGATAAAATGATCTGTATGGATGGCAAGCAAAACAAAGTCTTCCACTGTACCTCAGTACATATGACAATAATAAACAGATTTACCAAACTACCTGCCACGGCACACTTATGTATTTCAATACCAAAACATGGTGAAGCTTCGAAAAGCAACTTTCAGATTTATCCATTTAAATCTGCATCTACTATCATAGAAAGTTACTGTTCTAAGTGGTGAACCCAGATGTCCACATGCATGACACAGATATTACTTGGCATTTAGCACCATAGGCTGGATGTTGCTGAACTGGTTCAAGTTTCCTCAACTAAAGAACAGAATTTAACACAACCCAGTCATGTGCATTCATTGCCACTTCTCTTCCTGTTCTGCTTCAGGTGCTGACCATCCGTAGGTTCAGGATTACTGTAATCTTCAAGGAAGGCTACTCTAGATACCTGCCTGTGGTTTAGTTTGTGCTCAAAAGATCTTGGGATAGAAGTAGAAAGTTGTGGTTTATCCAGTTGAAACAACGACTATTTCCAACAATTTAGCTACCCTTGAGATTCAGGGATATATCCTCACCTGAAGAACTGCTGCACTCCTTACCACCTTAAGGACAAAAAAATGCTAGCCTACCCAGCAATGCACAGATCCCAAAAATAAATGTTAAGAAACAATTATTGGCAAGGCAAAGCAGACCAGATCAATTGATTTTCCCTTGAACAAAAGGAATTCTGACTGGTGGAAAAAATGAGCAAATATAAAAGGAAGTAACATAAATTAGCTTTGATCATCAATTAATACATAAGAATGCTGCAGGAGATAGAAATCAAAAGGTGTCTATGGATATGGGCAGTTCATGGCTGGATTCTGTGATTAAAAAATCAGGGCACATATCACTTGCCTTTGACACATTCTGGTAGCAACCCATAGCTAGTAGAGCACACCAAAAACAACATATCCAGCAGCAAACGACCTCCCTCTTGACTCCCCAGATTTGTTGCCAGGTACATCAGGAGTGTGATGGAATATTCTCACTTTTCCCATGTTCATGCAGCTCCAAGAACGTTCAAACTTTCATCTTTCATCCAGTCTGCTCAAACGGCAACACAAGCACCACCTTAAAATTTCACTTCCTCCTCCAATGTAACTGAAGTCAATATTGCACACTATAATAATTCAGAGACCTCTTCAATAGCAAATCCCCCATCACAATTCTAAATTGGAAATGTATTAATCCTCCAAGTGAAAATCCTGAACTTTCCTTTTTAGGTGCAGTACGGGAGTACCTTCAACAAGAGTACTGTTGCCCTTCATCACCTATTGAACGCGAAACCGGACATTGAATCCGGCCTTTGGCAGCAGCGCCCACATCCTGAATGTAAAAACTCTCCCACCCCTCACAGACTGGTGTCAAAGTTCAGACAGGTTGACCAGAGTTTAGCTAGAAACTTGATTAAAAATTGAACCAAGACTACGCGCCTTGGTAGCCCATTTTAAATAAGTTCTTCGTCCAAACTGAAGTTGGAAGCGGGCTGGGTAGTGGCTTAAAGCTGCACTGGGGCCGTGGTCGAAGCAGCAGTCACGCAACACCATAAGGATAATTGTGTCAATAACTTTAATCAGCTTTGTAACTTGTTATTTGTGGCCCGGTGATTTAAACTTGTATTTTACTCACTGACCGTTCTGTGACAACCGTCTGTTGGATTGAGTTGTCACAAGGTCACCTGGAACCTCAGCGCCAGCTAAGGCCGGCTGCAATTCCCTGAAACGCCGCGAACTCCCAAAACCGAGCAACCCGACCAAAGGCATCGTGAGGGGAGGCCGTGGCCTTTCAGCAGGGTCCAGACCCTCACAGCCAGGCCCGAGCCTCCGGACTCACCGTTGAGGCCGGCGGTAGCGGCGGCACCGCCCCGGGGCGCCTGCCCCACCATCGACTCCCTGCACAGGAACGGCCGCTTCAAGTCCAGCAACACCGCGTCGGCCTTGGGAACCAAGCCGGGTACCAGCGGCCTGAGCTGCGACGCCACCGTGTAGGTTGTGGCGGAGAGGTAGGGGGCAAAAGCCCCGGCGCGAAGGGTGAGCGACAGCATTGGGAAGGAGCCCTCCGCCAGCAGTCGGATGGGCCTCGGCAACGACCTCACCCAGCCCAGAGGACGAGTGACGTCAGAGGGCGCGCAAGCGCAGAGCGGCCGCCGTGTGAGTTTGTACTGCGCACGCGTAACAAGGGAAGCCTGGCTGGTTTGAACTGCGCAAGCGCAGATCTGGACCCAGGCTGAAATCTGAGCACTTGTCCGACTTGTCCGTCTTTGCCTTTGTGCTCAGATCATGTATTAATGAACTGAAAAAAAGTAGTGAACTTAATCTAAAACAAAAGAAACGAATGGTATTGTTTACACCAACAGTCTCCTCAGGTAGATACAGCCTGACCTTGTCTTGGGATATGCATGGGTGCAAACAGAAGTGGACGACAGTAGGACCATGTGCTTGACTAAACCAGGGGTTTACCTGTTGTGTGGCCAAATTATCCGCAAGATCACTAGACAAAGGAGCAGAAGTAGGCCATTCGGCCCATCATGTCTGCTCCGTTACCTCACCATGAGCTAAAACATGCTCCCATCTAGCCCCAATTCATGGTTTTCCCCATATCCCTTGATAACTTGACTAATTAGATACCTATCAATCTTCTCCTTAAGCACCCCCAATGATCAGGCCTCCACAGCTGTATGTGGCAACGAATTCCATAAATCCACGACCCTCCAGCTAAAGAAATTTATCCTGATTTCTGTTCTAAATGGGTACCGTCTAATTCTAAGACTGTGCGCTCTAGTTCTGGACTCACCCACCAAGGGAAACAACTTTGCCACATCTAATCTGCCCAGTCCTTTCAACATCCAAAATGTTTCTATGAGATACCCTCTCATTCTTCCATATTCCAATGAGTACAGCTCAAGAGCCAACAATCCCTGATCATATGTAAGCCCTTTCATTCTGGGAATCATCCTTGAAAGTCTTCTCTGAACCCTCTCCAACATCAGTACATCCTTCCTAAGGGGCCCAAAACTGCACACAGAATTCTAGATGAGGCCTCACCAGGGGCCCATAGAGCATCATCAACACATCCTTACTTTTATATGTTATAACTCTCAAGATAAATGCCAACATAGCATTTGCTTTTCTTACCGCCAATCCAACCTGGTGGTAACCTTTAGGGTATCCTACACGAAGCCCCCCAAGTCCCTTTGCACTTCTGTATTTTGAATTTTCTCCCCATCTAGATAATAATCTGCCCATTTATTTCTTCTT
>JARFYF010000017.1:27993921-28005797 GCA_030265395.1 Rhina ancylostomus | reverse complement strand
CACCCATCATACTATTGATCTGGGGGGAGTTGTAATGGTGTACTGTCTTTTGGGGAATCAAGTTGGGCCTTTTCCTGTTGGAAAATTTGGTGAATAAGTATTAACCTATGATCCAATTTAACATGAAAGACAGAAGGCCTTAACTATTTGATGGCCCTACGTGAGTAATGGAAAGGATTGGCATTTACTTGGGTTATATTTAATCCCCTATAGCATGATGTAGTTCAAGTTTGTGCACAATATTTAGCAAACCCTTTTTTAAAAAAAATACAATTAATGTTGTTAGATGTTCATATCTTGGAGAATGAGTAAATGCACAACCAGAATTAGAAGCAAGTAATTTTACAAACTTTTAAGTATTTACAGAAACAGTGCCTGCACTTAAGTCTCCTGTCCACATGATGAGTCATCTGCAGCTATAAGAATAGAGGCTGTTATAGTTGCTCCTCGTTGGACGGATGTGATTTTGTTTTTGCAATTGGTGGTTTCTCTATGTTTTTCTTAGACTGCTTTTATACTGACATTTCTATTTGGATTTTGAAAACTTCACTCTGCTCCTGGTATTTTCTAAACTGATTTTGTTAGGCTTAATACAAGACATGAATAAAAATAGAAAATGCTGGAAGTAGTCATCAGATCAGGCTGAGTAGAAATCTGATTTAAAATTAGTTGGCATCTCAAGGCAATTACTCAGTTTAGGGTGGACCTACCAGTAGAAAATTGAGTAGTGAACAAGGCCCATGGTATCTCCTGTTAAGGAACAAGCTTTGTATCTCCGGGCCTTCATTTTGAATGCTGTGCGAAGTCCAGACAGTCATTAAGAGAGGCCCATTGTTGTGGGGTGCTAGGACTGAGATAGGAGTCATCTGCTCATGGATCACTGGGGTTCAGGGGCAGTTTGGATCAGTATTCAGGGAAAGTGAAAAGAGAGAAGCTTGGTAAGGGGAGGATGTGAATGCTTGTGAATGTCCATTGATAATCCTGATAGTGGAGGAGGGTAGCTATTTTAATTATGAGAAGGGGCTTGCTTGGTAGTTAGGAGTAACCTTGGTAGATGGACGATTAACAGGTTGGTGGTCGGGGTTAAGGGAGGGGAGATATGATCAGTAGTCATGTTACCATATTAAGGACAAGTTGGGCAAGGTTTGTCATTTTTGGTGGGGTGGGGCATCCACCTTAAACAGTTTTGCATCTGAGTTAAGTTCCAAATGACAGTAGGAAGCTCTGGCTTCTACCCTCTTTTCCAGTCCTGATGAAGGATCTCAGGCTGAAATGTCAACTATTTATTTCCCTTCATGGATGGTGCCTGACCTGTTGAGTTCCTCCAGCACTTTTTGTGTATTTCTCCAGACTCCAGCACCTGCAGAAGTGTATGTGTCTACACTCTGTCTTCTGGTTCCCCTTCATTCACCTTCTTTGTTATATTCTCAAAGAACTACAATCATTGGCACAGGTCTGAGATGAATTCAATTTGTATATTAATATGGAAAAAAGGAGAAAGGCTGCAACCAGTTGAATTTAGTTTATCAAAGGAACCAACAAACCTTAAACATATTTAATATTTCTTATTAGTATATTTTGTACAGATAGATTGAGGTAGTGTTGGATTCTCATATCCTGGAATGCTCCAACCTATTTAGATTCCAAAATGGACTCCAATAAAAGTGACTAAATAAATGAAATTAAGTAGTACAGCTGGCCTTAATGTCTGCTAGCAGCAGCACTGAATCTCAAACATAATGGACAATGCTTACATCATGAGAACCCCCTCGTGCTGCTTCTTTTATAATACATATTGCTGCTGAAATGTGAGCAATGCCATGAACGTGTTAAAATGCAGCAGTTGTTTGTTTCAAATTTAAAAGCAGATTTCAAATGTTCAACTATAAATGTTTGGATATGAAATGTCATTTTATTAATTTCTTCAATTAAGCAAGTTCCCTGTCAACCTTTTTCGAGAGCAGCCTTCAAAGGTTCAACTATAAACATGTTTGAGTTTGAAATGTCATCACTAATTTCTTCAATTATGCACGTTCCTTGAATATCTGCATCCCATTGGCCATGGATTACTCCAGTTGCTATGAGATATGTCAAGTTCTATCAGATGTTCCCTTTATACATGTTTCTTCTAATAAGGCATTTATTATCCGTCAGAATATTTTACCAAGACTACTATTGTTCACAGGTCATGGAGAATGTCACTGTGGCGAATGCAAGTGCCATGCCGGCTGGGTTGGAGACAACTGTAACTGTTCAACAGAATTAGAGTCATGTCTCTCAGATGATGGCCAGATTTGCAGCGGTCGAGGAAACTGTGCATGTGGTCAATGTTCGTGCACTGAACCTGGAGCTTTTGGGGATACCTGTGAAAAGTGCCCAACCTGCCCTGATGCCTGTGGCACAAAAAGGTATGGATCAAACAGCATTCCAGAAAGGAGGGAGTTGATTTGGGACTCCACGTGTATCTGCAGCTCATTTCTTGAAACTAGTTTTGGTGGACGTGGGTACATTTAAATATTATTAATATCCAACAACTAAAAATGGCTTCACATTAACAAATGGCAGAATGAAGGCGAATGGCAAGAAATCCAGAGTAATTGTCTAGAAACAAGAATAACAGATGGGAGTTCCAGCAGCAAATGGGCTGAGCAGGGAATCAGTAAGGGAAGCAAAGACAAAGTTACTCTTGCATTCATTTTGCATGTTAAGTTAGAATGCAGTGTTTCATTAAGATGTGTTCTGCTTTTTAAGTGTTGTGAAAAGCATAAAGAATAATTCTTTATTACTGTATTTGCTGCAGGGAGTGCATAGAGTGTAGGCTGTTTAACTCTGGAAGATTGGCTGACAATCAAACCTGTCAAAAACTCTGCAAGGATGAGATCCTGACAGTAGATGTCCTCAGTAAGTGAATCATGTTCTAAAAGTAAATATCGCTTGTAAATAATGAAACCTAAATCCAATGTTTATACACCATACCTCAACATTACACAAAACTTTTGAAAATCCAAATTAGAATTTGCCCTCATTTCCTATCAGCTTCTGAAGTTCAGAACTTCTAAAGGGGAGTCCAATACACAGCCACGACTCTTATTACATCTTTAGCACAAATGAACCAGAATAAATCAGTTTTTGCAATGACCTTTCCAGCATTATTGGTGCAACCACCCTGGCATACATTTTTTTCTTCTTTTTGAAGAAGGGCATAACATTTAAAAAGTTCCAGTTGTCACACACTTCTCCTTGATCTTTTGGATGTTTGGAAGAGTATGGCCAGGGGCTCTGCAATTTGCTCCCTTATTTTAGGACACATTTCATCTGGAGCAGGTGATTTATCCACTTTATGTTTGACTAGCTTTTCTGCAATATCCTCTTTATCCTTTTTTAAAGCCCAGCTCAGAATCTCAACCACAGAAATTTGGTATGTCCCCTTTGACATTTACCAGCTTTTATCGATGCACCATAGAAAGCATCCTATCTGGATGCATCACGGCTTGGTATGGCAACTGCTCTGCCCAGGACAGCAAGAAACTGCAGAGTTGTGAACATAGCCCAGCGCATTACAGACACCAGCCTCCCCTCCATGGACTCTGTCTTTACCTCTTGCCGTCTTGGTGAAGCAGCCAGTATAATCAAAGATCCCACCCACCCAACACATTCCTCTTCCATTGGGTAGAAGATACAGGAATACAGGAGCCTGATTTAATGACAGCTTTTACCCCACTGTGATAAGACTATTGAATGGTTCCCTTATACAGTAAGATGGACTATGACCTCACAATCTACCTTGTTGTGATCCCGCACCTTATTGCACTGCACTTTCTCTGTAGCTATGACACTTTACTCTGCACTGTTACTGTTTTTACTTGTACTACATCAATGCACTCTGTAGTGACTCAATGTAACTGCATTGTGTAATGAATTGACCTATAGACCTGTACGATCGGTTTGTAAGACAAGCTTTTCACTGTACCTTGGTACAAGTGACAATAATAAAGCAATACCAATTCCAAGGAGAGAAGACAATTTATTTTTCCTTGAGCCCACAGGAACTGACAAAGTGGAAATGGAGATTTAAGGAACCATGCAATGTAAGCATTCATAGAATTCAGTCAATGAGTGTTAGAGACCTTTGTGCCAACCTCTTGCCAGGAGCACATGGCCTTTCTGGTCCCCGTATATAAAGAATATTCTTCCTTTCCTTTACCAACTCGTCCAGATGTCTTGGATCCTTCTGCTAGCTCTCTCCTGCCCGCCTCCCATCACTACACCACCCATTCATTATATCCAGATGCTGCACAAAAGACAATCCCAGAAGGAGCTGATGATACTGATTAAAAACAAAATTAGATGTTTTGAAATGTGACTTGGCCATGGAATCAGCCATTCCATCCCACTACTGCACTCCCACAAGTTAAACAATTAACACCCAATTAGGATTTGAAACACATTTTACAAAATTACCCAAGCTTATTGAGATCATTTGACTCCTCCTGATACCCAACTTTTATGCAATCTTCATTGTGAACTGGAAGGCTGGAATGATTAAGTCCACCCACACACTAACCTACAAGTCAGCAAGGTCAATGATGTTCATAAGCAGATTTTCAGTACATGTATTTGGGAATTGTTTGGACTTTACACAAAATGCAAGTTGAATTTCATTTGATGAATCCAACATCCCGCTAGGGCTTAGTCACACACTGTATTGTTGGCAATTTGCCTACTAGAACCTGTTCAGTCAGTCTCTAACTGCCTTTGAACAAATGCTCTAGAATCAAAACTCTTGCAGACACAGAAGAAGGCCATTTGTCCCACAGTGCCTATGCTAGCTCTTTGCACATCCTTTCATGTTTCTTTACTCTCTGTTTCCTTTGGAAAGTTACTTCTGAACCTGCTGCCACCTCACAATCAGGCAATGAACTCCAGATCTTACCAAGTCTTCTCATGTCCCTTTATACCAACTGCTTTAAATTTATGACCTCCAGTTACCAACCCAATGCTCAAATAACAAATTAATTGGAGCAGAGGATCCATTTTACACAATTAAGTTGATGGGAGCAATGTGTTTAATATAGGCTATGTGGATTATAACAAGGCCTCTGATAAGGGCTCATTTTTCTTAGAAAAATACATTGGCCTCTATCTCAAATATTCCCTGTGACTGAATAGACTTATACCCACACTCTTCTCTGTTTTGAAACTTCTAACAATTTCTCATCAAAGACTTCAAATTGATGAAGCCTCATCATAAACTTCACACTTTCTGTCTCCCATAACCTTGAAGTCATCCAACATTCTGCCCATGTAGCCCAATGCACACTGAGTTCTGTCTGCATGCCACCCCTGTGCTTGCCAACTTATGTTGGCTTTTGGTTAAAGCATGCCTTGATTTTAAACATTTCATCCTTACATTTTATCTCATTCTGATCTTGCCCCTCCTTATCTTTGTCATCTCCTCCAGTCTCATGGCCTTTTAAGTTATCTCCACTATGCCAATTCAGCCCTCTTGGAGATTCCAGATTTTAATTTCTCCTTTATCGATTTTCAGGTCCCAAGATCTGGAATATCTGCTGCAAACCTCTCTCCACTTGTCCTCTCTTTCCTTTTTTAAGATGCTCCTTAAAACCTATCTCTTTGGCCAAGCTTTTACCATCTCTCCTTATATATATTGTCATGTGCCTGGGTTCCAAATTTTGTTTAACTTCCCTCTTGTGAATCACTTTGGAGTAACCTGGTTGTTAGAAACCTGGTGAGGAATTAGTTAAAGTTAATCAGTGTGCCTTTCACACCAATACCAGCCCCGCCCCCCACCACACCTTGGACTCTTATCTTTATCTCTCGCTGCCTTGGTGAAGCAGCCAGCATAATCAAAGACCCCACCCACCCGGGTCATTCTCTCTTTTCTCCTCTTCCATCAGGTAGAAGATACAGGAGCCTGAGGGCACATAGCACCAGGCTCAAGGACAGCTTCTAACCCACGGTGATAAGACTATTGAACAGTTCCCTTATACGATGAGATGGACTCTTGACCTCACAATCTACCTTGTTATGACCATGCACCTTATTGTCTACCTGCAATGCACTTCCCTGTAGCTGTGACACTTTACTCTGTATTCTGTTGTTGTTTTTACCCTGTACTACCTCAAAGCACTGTGTAATGAATTGATCTGTATGAATAGTATGCAAGACAAGTTTTTCACTATAACTTGATATGTAACAATAATACCAATACAAATAGTAGCCATTGTTTAACTTTGCTGGAGTTGTGTGGGGAACTTGATTTTGGGCTGCAGCTGGTGGAGTGGACAACACAAAGTTTACATTTCCCATGGGGCAGGCTATTCTGGAGACCTGACCAACACTGGCAATCCATTTTGCCTGTAGATGAGGCCAGAGCACTTATTTCTTTTGATTTCAAGGGGTATTCCTTTGCCATTATAGCTCTGGGTCTCTGCAGACAAGCCCAGGTTAATTCCTCTCACTAAATGTTACAGATCCAATAGTTATATTATTTTCTGTCCAGTTGTTTTCTGTTGCATTGCACTGCACTAGCTTAGGTAACCAGTGGGAGATAAATTACACACATTATTTGCCATGCACAGACCTTAGACAAGCTTTTGAATAGTGACTTGTTGACATCCTGTGCTAGGACTAACTTGGGCCTCTTTACAGAGAATCTGTGGTGCAGGAACATAATAATGTAAGAAATAAATGCATAAGCAAGTTGTCAGCCCCTCAAGCCTGCTCCAACTCTCAATAAGATCATAACTATTCACCTTCTTAGATGATCCATATCCTCCTATCTCCCTGGTGCTCAAGAATCAATTGATTCTAGTTTTGACAACTGGCCATCCACAGAGGTAGGGTATTGCACAGTTTTATTAATGTCTGCATGAAAAAAACATCTCCTTAACTCAATCTTAAAGCAATACTATGGGGCATAGTCTTTATCCCAAGAGTATGGACCCAAGTTCTAGATTTTCCAGCTTCTACAAGGGATTAGATAGGATTGAGAATGTGAGAAAGGGAGGAGGCACAATGATAAAGCAAAAATAAATTTATGATCTCCAATATTAATTAACCTGATGGAATGAGACTTGGCAAGGTAAAAAGTAATTTTCAGTGCAAGAGAGGTTATTTCTCAATAGTTATGACTTCTGCCATTGGAAATTCACTGAAACTGAATACATAATCTCTGGCTTTAGTGGATAATTAATGTGTAGGTATAGCAACTCTAATATGGATTTTAGTGCTGAGTCACTAAGTATAGAGCAGCCTCTTGAAAAAAATGAGTAACTTGGGCAGCAGTTAAGGATTTCTCGCTTCAACTGTGCATGTGTGTCACTCCATCATAAAAGTGAGTACTGAGATAGTCTCAATGTGATATCAAATCCAAAATCTGGGCCAATATGTTCACTCTCCACAAGCTTTGCTTGTTAAAGAAATTTACATCCCTTCTTTATTTCATTGTTGGTTACCATAGAACCATAGAACAATACAGCGCAATACAGGCCTTTCGGCAGATGGCACCAACTTCGAGAAAGCCTTTTAATTTTAGTTGCCTTTATTTTGCCTTTTGAACATATGTCACATGGAATGCACTCAGTTTCTTTTATTTTACTTTAACTCAACCATTAATATTTTGTGAGCTGTTAACTGAAACCTGGCCCTTGATGCAGTGATTTGCATGGATGACAATTTCGGATTCTGGATCTTACTTGTACAAAGGGCAAAGAACATCTGAGGTTCCAATCATCCCCATTCATTGAGTAGTGTGTCATCTTCTCTCATTTAAAGACTTTCAGGATGAATCTTCTATTATTCCAGTCATTGGCTGTAGATGTCAACATGTTTGACTCCAATTTATCCAATGGATGTTGAACATCTTTTAGAGTTTGTTTCTGTACTGTTAGAGAAAGTAATAATAATGTAATTTTTATAAGAAAATCTCATATTTGGAACAAAATCTAATTTTAGTTGCACGATATAGCAATTTTGAAGGAATGAGAAAACAACCTCAGTAATCAAAATATCTGTTTGAAGCAAAGAAATGTGATGAGATTTTCATTTAGGGTATCTTAGTTTGAAGAAAACCTAATACAAAGAAGTGGTACAAATTCATGTAGTATGGTGCTGGGTTCCAAAAACTTGTTACCTCATGGCAATTGTCAAACTTGTCAATAGCAGCCTATAAATGTAACGTGGAAAGGACAAGGTAAATATTTTAAAAAAGAGATATAATAAATCATTGCTTAAATAATCTTTTTTTTCACACAGTCAGAGCCTATTTAATTTACTATTTAACATTTAATTTTTCCATGAACACTCATTTTCAATGAAGGAACAATATAATTTATCTATTTCTCAGTCACTGATGGTTGTAATGTCTAGTTAAGTTGCAACATTGTGCATACTTCTTTATTCCTTTGTGGCATGCAATTGTGCTACATAATCCCACAATTTTTCATTGTTATCAACTCATTTTATTGTGAATTTTGCATTCACCAGTCTGAAGAATGGTACTGCGGAGTGGATCAAGAACACATCTTTCTTTAGTCACCACCTGAGTCATCAGTCTAGAAATATAACTCTGTAGGTTCCTACTCAATAGCAATTTGGTAGACACTGCCCCCACTCAATCATTAAATAGCCATCTACAAGAAGAGACTTACCATTTCAATACATGCTACAAGAAATAAAAAGTACATAGATTAATATTGACCATCTGTGATGCTTGTCTTTGAGATTACTGTTTGCTTTTCTTCCTTTTCAAACTGAAAGTGCATTTTCCCCATTGAGGGCCAATGTGCAATACATTTTTCCAAGATATAGGAATGTTAAATATCCTTTCCCATCTTTCTGTTAGTACTAATCTTTATCCAAATTCAGATTGCATGCCTGTCAATTGTTCTCTCTCTCTCTGTCCCAGGGCACATACCTACTTCCTCACCCCTCAACCCCACCCTGCCACCCCCAATGTCCTCATGCACTTAATCTCCTTCTGCCACTTCCTCTACAAATCTGGATCTTTTCCTTTCTTGGGCTCTCTAGTTCTAAATGACAGAATCTGACTGAGTGTAAAGAATTCCTACCCTCAACATTACTTCTGACAACACCTTCTGTAACCTGTGTGGAGCAGGTGGCATTTTCCGAGAAGACCTTGGAAAAGGCACAGATACAAAATAACTGGGTTATATAATCAAATTTAGCAGATCCTCAGTGGAAATTCGGGGTCAACATATAAATCAGAAATAATAGGTCTGATCTAACAAGCCTAAAGTAAGGAACGCAATGCATGTTTTCCCAGAATCTGTGCAACAGTCCAAATGACAACTTGGGAAGTAATAAAGAATAATATGTTATGAGATGAAATTCTGCACAGTCCACAATACAGGACGAGTGCCAAGGGAAGTGATATGATTTGCAGAAGTCAGCTCGCCAGGGTGAATGAACAGTAAGCGTGTGGTGAATGGAATGTTTGCTTGATTAATATCAAACATCATTTGGGTAATGCAATATGTGTAATATCAGCATTAAGATTAGAGTTGATTGCATTTGGTCTGAATAATCAGTGAACTTGTGGGTAGAATATGTTTACTTGCTCCAGATTTTCTTAACATGAGGTTACAGGACATAAAGAGCAAAAGGTTAATTTACAAATAGTTACAACATAATAGGAATATAAGGACTGGTAATTTAAGAGCAAAAGCGAGAATCATTGATCAAAATAAGTAATACATATATCTGATGCATATTCATGTCAAAATCTTTCCCAAACAAACCTTCCACAGTGAAAAGCTTAC
Source organism: Rhina ancylostomus (assembly GCA_030265395.1). Classification (NCBI taxonomy): domain Eukaryota; kingdom Metazoa; phylum Chordata; class Chondrichthyes; order Rhinopristiformes; family Rhinidae; genus Rhina; species Rhina ancylostomus. The sequence goes on along the minus strand of JARFYF010000017.1, from coordinate 27,995,994 downwards.
AATCGCAACTGTAAAAATTAAATCCAAAAATCATAATGAAATCAAGCTATTTAAGGTAGAATTAACATTTATACTTAACATACTTCATACTTCACTGAATACTCTGCTTATCTTAGAATAAAAATCAATCTATGAAGTCAATGATACCAGACTGAGGAATCAGTAACAAGCAAATGTTTCACAATGAAAGTTTAGAAAAAAATGTTGTTGAAGATTTGCCATTTAAAACTGCTTTCATAAGAAAGTATTAAAATTACGTGGAAATATTCACATGCCCCAGCAGTCATTATTGTCACTGGAGTCTGTGGAAATGACTCACTGCAATGTTATGTTTCAATTGAAACAGGTTAAAATTAAAAAGCTAGAACTTGATATAGTGCTGTCAAGCGGTGAATAAAGTAATATAGAAAACCTTCCATTACAAACAGAAATCTATTTTTTTCATTATTTCATTATTGCAAAGTTATATTTTGTTAGGCTTGGAGACTTTTATAGTCATTGCATTATCTCAGATATGAAGCTTTTTTTAACCTGAAGTATCTCATAAATCATGATTGTTCAATGTCCAATCAATACAGGCCTCTGCTTGCTGCTAACTCAAGCTTCAGCAGCAGCCATAGAACAGAGCTGAGACAATGCATGTCAGTAGGCTTGAAATTAAAATAATTATACGACAATTTTCAAGTCTTTCATGAAAGTTAGATTCTCCGAAACATTTTATGAATCGGTACACATTTTAAATTTGTAACCTAATGAGTCTAGCTCTCAGAGCATATTCTCTGTGAGCCTCATTTGTTCACTTGCAATTTCATTTCAACTGAAGTCATAAATTCAACAAAAGAAACCGCACTAAATTTTGATTTTTGGTTATATCTAATATAGTCAATTTTATTAGTTATTTTATGATTACACTACAGCTGCTATAAGGTCTCTATCAGAAAACATGCCAGATTGCTGCAGTCCTTGGCATCAGAGAACATATATGGCCATTTACAGTATAGATGTCATTCTAAAAATGTGAAACTGCATTAGGAATTAGGATATATTTACTATCTAAGGAACATCTTTAAAATGAATCTGTATTGAGCATCATAGAAGTAGAAATTTGAAACATCTAGCATATACCATCTTGGCAAAGCTCTGTATAACAGTCTCTCTCTGACCCTGTCCCTTTACATCTTTCTATGTCCTCTCTTACTTGCCACATTCTATATATTAATCTCTTTCCCTCCAGTATGTATTTCGTTATAAGACTTTCTCTTTTCCACTCTCTCTATACAATACTTTATTCAGCCTTTCAAAGCCTACACGTAGGTCAAATCAACGCAGACAGCTAGAATATCAGGTGGAAAATGACAAGTGAAAAAACGACAAGTGAAAAAGCAGTAAATTCTCTGGAAAAATAATTAAAGTAGAAAAAAATGACTATTCCTGAGTTTATTGTTGTAGACTAATTGATACCGATTAATTGCTTTGATTGCTCCCAATGTGAGTATATCATGTAATTTTGTGACAGCAGGAGTTGAACTAAACATATTTTGTTCTTTGTCTAGCAACTCCTCTGTCCCTCAAGCACCTGAATGAACAATTTCAAAGTCACTTCTATCATCAGCATTTTACCATTTTTTTCTATGTTTCTTTTACAATTGGGTGTAGGTTCAATGTTTTGACCAGAAATACAGGTTACATTCCTTCACAATATTTCTGGAAGATTAATAATAGCTACCTGGAATTTCAGATGTGCATACTCATAATTCAGTGATTAAGTTTCCTGAAGACCAAGTCTTACAAACTAGGTTACTATTGGTGAAGATAGAGCATTGTGTGTGTGTGCGTGCGCAGGCGCGGGGCGTGCTGACGGCAACAGAAGATAAAGGACGTAATGACATTTTTGAAGCAGTCAGTCAGAATCAGTCAGAAAAGACAGAGAGAGACATCAGCTTGTTAGTCTCTATTGATGGATGAAAAACAGTAACTGTCTGTCACTACAATCCATGTATGGATTTTTGGAGTAATCCGGTGGAGTCCACTTTGTCATTAACCTGTAGAGGGAAACAGGTATTTGTGTGGACG
>JARFYF010000017.1:27954944-27965572 GCA_030265395.1 Rhina ancylostomus | reverse complement strand
CCCTTGTTCTAGATTCTCTCACAAGGGGTAATATAATCTCCACATCTACCCTGGCAATAATTCACAGGATCTTATATGTTTCAATCATCTACTTTCATTGTTCAAAACCTCAGTGAATACAAACCAATTTTATCCAACCTTTCTTCATAAGATAGTGAACTTAAGCTAAACGGCTTCAACTGCATTAACATTTATCCTCAAATCAGGAGACCAATACTATACGCAGTACTCCAGATGTGGTGTCATCAATCTCTTACATAACTGAAGCAAACAGTACCTATAAAGTGGCAAGTAACACTCCCAATACACATGCCAATGCATGCCAATACACCGCAATTTCAATCTCCATTGTCTAACCACATATCCTTGAACTTGAATGACATTACCATTGCTGAATCCTTCTCTATCAACATCCTCGGACATGAAACTCAATTAGGCTCCATGTGAATGCTAGATCAGAGGCTGGGATATGTGAAAAGTTCTTCACTTCCTATCTCAGATCAGAAGGCGGGACCACTTGCCTGGATGAGTGCAGCTCTGAAACACTCAATACCATCCATGACAAAGCAGAATGCTGACAGATGTGCTTGCACTTCTTTGCAGTACTTGAAATCCTTAGCCTTGAAGGAAAGGGCAGCTTGTGACCAGAAGTAGTGCTAAATATTTTTAAAATTTTATTTACAGGATGGTGACAGGCCCTTTCAGCCCAATGAGTCCGCGCCGCCCATTTTAAACCCCCATGTTAACCTACCCATATGTCTTTGGAATGTGGGAAGAAACCAGAGTACCTGGAGGAAACCCACGCTGACACAGGTGAATGTACAAATTCTTTAAGACAGCGACGGGAATCAAACCTCAATCACTGGCTCTGTAATAACATCACGCTAACCGCGCCGCCCCAAACTTGGAGAGAAGCTACCAAAAAGCTTCTCTCTAGGTTGCAAACTATATGTTCTCACTGAGCCAAAACTCCTACATCTGCCTACCTAACAGCACAGTGGGAGTATCTTCACCATATGCTCTGAAGTGATTCAAAAAGGCAGCTTACCATCTCTTTCTTAATGGAAAATAGGAGTTTGAGAGAGGTACAAGAACAGTGGCCCTGTGAGTTTAATAATGGTACAGGTTTCAGATATGCCATGAGCTGAGGTAGATGGAGTTTAAAAATAAAGTTTAAATCAAAACTTTGAAAATAAAGTTTAATAAAAACAGAGCTTAAAATAAAGTTTACAAACAGTGAGACAGGGTTTAAAAGAGTGCAGGAATTGAGAACTATTGTACATGCTGTGTTATAGTGGCACCCCAGTGAGATGGTCCTGCTCCCTGAAGTGAATCCAGCTCCATTGGTGGGTGAATGGATGGTAGGACACACTATCCTGCCCATGGTGCAGCAAGAGACTGCAATCTGCCAACTGAGCAGAACCCAATGGGTGGCTAAAGATTCTCCCAAATATGGAAGAAACTAGATCAATAGGCTGGTCCAATGGATTCATGTGGAGTTGCTGTTGGGATCAGCGTGGGTGGGTTACCTTCACTGACTGGGTAGTGGTCTTGGCAGCAGTGGGAAGTAGGTGGCCTCACTTTTGGGGAGAACAAGCAGCATGTAGCTGGGAAGCTGGAGGAAGCCCTGGTGCTGATGGGGAGAGGGGAGGAAAGCAGAGGAATTGAGTGGGGAGGCTGAGAGGGGCATCAGATGGAATGCTCAAGTGGGTCCAGGAGTCATGAAGGGAGACTGAAGGTGGCAGTTAGGGAAGGGGACACTGAAGGAGGGGGAACTGATGGAGCGAGGAGATGAAGGTGAGGGGAGTGTGAAGAAGAAGCAAAGGCAAAGAGAACAGGCAAGGTTAGGTGTCTGCGTGTGTGTGGGTAGAATGTGAAACTGTGTGTGTGTGTGTGTGTGTGTGTGTGTTTATGTGTTAAGTCCATGCAGCAGTGTTTGTTCTTCAATCATCTTGGACTTCCTTGCTATTGGACCAAAATCTTGCTCTGCCATGCCATTGTGGTAGTTTATGTGGAACAGTTGCCTGATATTGACAACATTGTAAAGCAGCTACTCCTCAGACTCAGAAAACTGGATTCAATCCTGACCTTGAATGCTGCCAGCGTTGAGTTTGCATCTTCTCCCTGTGAAAACACAGGATTTCCCTGGGTGCTCCTGTTTCCTCCCATGTCCCAAAGATGTACAAATTGGTCACTGGTCAAGTTGGTTCATTGGTCGCTGTAAATTGCCTCTAGTGTGGAAGAAACTGGTGGGACCTGATGGGAATATGAGGAGAATTAAATGGTTTTGGTGTAATTGGGTGTTTGATAGTTGTAGACTTGGTGAGTCATAGGGCCTGTTTCCCTGCTGTGTAACTCTATGATTCTATGCCTCTAATTCACACAGAGCCATCTCCCATCTCTTTAGAACAGGGGTGGAAGTGAGTCATTTTCAACCCCAAGGCATGCCAAAGAAGAAGAAAGGAAAATAGAACCAGGGAATAAATAGCAACAACCTCCACATATTGTGAATGAATAAGCATTAAAACATAATGCTAGAAATTTTGGATCTTTACTGAATGCAATAAAAAGATTTTATATTAAAAATATGATTTTATACTCCAAAAATTCCACACTTGTTTATTGAAAACTATTTTCCATTGAGATATTTTAATATTTCTTGTAAGTAAAATAGTAAGCAGACTACAAGACCACACAATATTTTTTCCCAATAAAACAAATTATCTGCTTTGTTGTGCATATATGGCACTGCAGATTTTCTTTACAGATGCTGCATGCATGCTGTGTTAGTTTTCTTTACAATCTTAGCTCTTGTATTCTAACACAGTGGTTGAGTACCAGAGGTCAAAATGTGATGTGGCGGTTTATTATTTCTTCTTTTCAATCACAATTCTGTCACCTTTTGGGACCTAAAGCAAAGCAACATGAAAAAACATGCACACGATATAAGGAAAAATGACATGGAAATGAATCCATTACCTTAGTACCATATAAATCCAAAGCAAATATTGTCACACAGATTTATAACAAGCAATTCTTTCATATTAAAATACATATTGGGTAAAACATAATCATTTTAGGAGTGCTGCAAATTTTCATACAGATATAAAGAGTAGCTGAAAAATAAATCTTTAAACAGGCTTAATGTTTTGCCTCAGGTATAATATATAAGGCTGAAGAATAAATTGATAACAGTAAGCATTTTGGTGAGAAGTTGATTGAAATATGCATAAGTTAAAAATACAATAAATCATGTTGGAATATTCAAACTTTAAGAAATTTAAATGTAATTAAGTGTATAATTCATGCATTTGGTACCAAGGGACATAATATGCATTAATTAGATTTGAAGCCCGCAGCAATTATGATTTTTTTAAGACTGTAATGAGGTTTTTTTTCACAGTTGTATTCTGCAAATACAACCCTCCATTTTGAGCATGTATAAGCATTTTTTTTCCTTGTAAAAAGGATAATTTATCAACTTTCTGCCCAGGAAAAATCTATCTGACAGGAAATCCATCCAGGAAAGAATGTTCTGTTTCATCATAGAGTTTTCACAATGAATCCAATCGCGCATTTTTCAGCCCAAGCTGGTTCCACAAATAAGGTTAGTTTTAACAAGGGCTATTGTAGAAAACTGGAATGAAATTAGGTCAAAGGAGGGGAATTTTGTCCAGGATCACCATCACTAAAAACTTAAGCATCTGTTTTTAGTAATATTTAGCAGCTGCACACATCAACCCCTCACAAAAACTCCCCAAACCCCATCCCAACTCCCTGCCAAATTTGGTTTCATTGACTTTGTTGGAAGCTTCTTTTGAGGGGTGAATATAACCATTGACTGATGACCATCCACTTTTAGCACCAGTGGCCAAACTTCTCCCACAAAATGTTTGCTGTGAGTGTGAGGTGTGATGCTAATAATGCTTTTGAAAATTTGCCAAAATTACTTTGGAATTTTGCATTGTCCATATTGGTGCATCACCATATTGAAAGCTATATGCTGATTATGATTAAGTCATAGAGTTAGTTACGGCTGCATTATTTAAACATGGCTTCATCAAAACTCAAGGGGAATATAACAGCAATGCCATTTACCAATATGAACAGTTCACTTTGAGTTGACACTTCATATGGTGGTTTATCAAGCATGAGGAAAATTTTCAGTTGAATGTAGCTATGAAATCAAGAATTCAGTCACAATGGTCGAATACAAACAGTGATTGATCCAAACTATGTAGATGAGTCCTTGTGGGATAAGATCTTATCAATACACGGAATGGTTTTTTGTTGGTTGGGTGTGGTAATGCTGACAGCTAGATTCTGTAATGTATTTGTTCTGGTTGAGTAGACTTATTTGTCTCATTTTTAAATCCCCTTGGCATTCATCTTTCTGCTGGCTGAAAGTAATATAAGAATAAACAAACTTAAAATTTGCCATCATTGTTTAAAAATAGGACAAGGTTGTTAAGATTGTTAAGGTTTGCATATTTTTGATGATGTTTTGTTTTATGATTACAGTAAAACAATAAAACTGGATCTTCGCAGTTTATATGGAATCAAACATGTACAATTTTTTGCATTACCTGTAGTATATAACCAGCATGTAAAGGAAAAGCAATCAATAAATCATTAGATGAGTCAAAGGATTAATGATTATAAAGAAACTGAAATTATAATTTCATTAGCGAAATGAATAGTCTACAACATTTGTGGTGACAAATATTGCCTCTCTGCACACTTCATTTGCCTTCTGTGGACAATGCATTGATCAAAATTTGGTCTCACTTGAGACTGCAGATGCTGGAATCTGGACCAAAAACAACTACTGAATGACTCAGTGGGTCAAATAACATCTGTGAAGGCAAAAGGACAGTCGATATTGCAGGTCAAGACCTTGCATCAGAACTGAAAGTTTAGAGGAAGGTATCCAGTCGATGTAAGTGAGAGGGAGGGGTGATACAGAGGCTGGTAGGTGATAGGTGGAACCAGATGAGGGCTAGAGGTTATGATAAGCAGATGAATCCAGGTGGGGGAGATAGAAGGGGTTGCTGAGACAAAGGCTTGTACATGATAGGTGGTAACAGATGGGGTGGGGTGGGGGAGGGGAGATTAGGCAGATAGAATCAGATGGGGAGGGGAGGATAGAGACAGAGGCTGGTAGGTGATAGGTGGAACCAGATAATGGTGGGTAGATGGTGGGTAGATGGAACAAGGTGGGAAGAGGGCAGAGGTAGAAGGAGGATTGAAAGATAAACCAAGGGAGAAAAAACCCAGGTGCATAAGTAAGTGGGCAGTGGACTGATGGAATCAGGTGGGGGAGGGTAACAAATCTTGGAAATGAGGGCAGGGAGAGAGATGGAAAAGTAAACAAAGGGAGAGAGAAGGAGGGTAGACTGGTAGGAGTGGGAAAGGAACAGAGAGGTGTGTGGGTTATCTGAACTCGGAAAATTCAATGTTCATACCATTGGGTGTAGGCTACCCAAGCAGAATGTGAGGTGTTGTTTTTCTAGTTTATGTTTGACCTCACTGTAATGGAAAAGGTGGAGGAGAGACTGGTCATTGTGGGAATAGGAAGGGAGTTGAAATGACATGCAACCAGAATCTCAGGATGACCATTGTGAACAGAATGCAGGTGCTCTGCAAAACAGTCACCTAGTCCATGCTTGTTCTCACCAATGAAGACAAGGCAGAAAGAGAGCCATCTGCTCTCAAACACCCTCTCCACAGATAGAACAGAGTTCCTTTGGTCTCCTCTCGCCTCTGCATCCAACGTATCATAATTTACCATTTCTACCAGCTCCAATGGGATCCCACCACCAGTTCCCATCTTAACAAACTTTCCTTGAAAATTGATGACGAAGGACTAATGAAATCATGGACATTTATGCATTTATCTATAAGCACACAGATAGTACCATCAAAAAGGAGGGGTTTAAGTCAATTGTCACAATGTAATTTTTGAACTATAAGAAAGGCAGTCTGAGGGCAAATTTATGATCATTTGTAAAAATTTCTAATGTAAAGAAACACAACCCTGGATTTTGTTTTTTTTTACACAGTTTTAGCAAATGCTCTTTACTTCTCCCTTTCATTTCTCTTTCCATTTGTTTAAAGGCTATTGTTGTAATTAATAGCCTTTTAGATTTGAATTCATACAAGAAGAAATAAAGACCTGAATTCCATAGTTGATGTGTGCAATTCTGTTTAATGTTATGAATTACACAAGAATCTCTTGCTCTAGGTATATGATTCCCATTAACACATTAAATGTTGTTAGTTTTGAATTTTAGATTAATATTTTGTGAAATGGTTTGAGACAATTGCAAATGTTTCATTTTAAAATATTTTTTTAAAGATTACCAAAGTTCAAAAGAATAACATTTGTGTGAGTTACTCAAAAAAATTAAAGGATTAATGGATTAAAGACAAAAGCATTTCCATTCCGTCATGGCTCTGGCTTTAGCTCTGGTACACTGTGCATGGGAAAAATGAATTAAATTTGAAATGAAGGATACCAGACATTTCATTTTAATTAAAAGATTTTCCAGTATGACCATGTAAAGAATTAAGACTTTAATTGGCAGACCGAAGGGTCTGTACTTTTTCATGAAAAGACCGGTATGAATATATATATGTATATTCCAAAGGTCAGTTCCAACCTCAGCAAATTAATAGTTCTGGAGTAGCAACTTGTCTGCAAACAACTAAGTTTTGTTTTTCAAAAGCATGTTTGTTTTTTTTTTATTCAGTTACATTCAAAACTGTTTTCGCCTCATGAAACACAATTTAAAATCCACCGCTGCTCCTGGCTATGATCAGAATGGTTTATCTGCAAAATTTGTATTCAGGAGATGCATATCTGAAAAAAAGGTGTAATTTGTATAATTCAAAGGTTTGTCATGGATGTAGAGTCAGAGAGAGATACAGCATGGAAACAGGCCCTTCAGCTCACCAGGTCCCTGCTGACCATCAAGCATCCATTTTTAATCTAATCTTACCCTAACCCATTTTATTCCCATCAACTCTCCTCAGATTCTTTTGCTCATCTACATATTGGGGGGATATACAGAGGTCAATTAACCTGCTAACTTGCACTTTTTGGGATGTAGAAGGAAACCGGAACATCTGGAGCAAACCCACATAATCACAAGGAGAATACATAAACTTCATACAGCCCAGAATGTTAGCGCTGAACCCAGGTTTCTGGAGCTGTGAGGCAACAGCTCTACTAGTTGTGCTACTGTGCTCCCCTGGTACTGTGCTATTTGTACAATGGAATGGAAAATTTAAAGTGATTGCAGAGTCATATTTTCTCTTGTATTCTGCAGATCAAGTGACCTCATAAAAATGTGGTTAAATTTTCGCATCAGTATTTAATATTGTGAATCAAGAATGACATATTTAGGAAGTATTCTGCAGTGGACTAACAAGAACCCCTTACAATCGGATAAATGTTACCAGTTCACAAACAATATGTTATGGAAATTATGAATGAATAAGAGTATAAAGGAACCATACAATTGTAAGGAAAAATCTAGCCCAATGTTTGTGCTATACTGCCACTCATGAATTTACAATAGTTTCTCATGATTCAAATGAAACTATATAAACTCTAAAAGAATGGGAAGAGAGCACAAAGCACTCTTATGAACATGATAAAACATTGGATGTTAGAGGTCAATAATTTACCTATGCTGGTACCATCAAAAGGGTCTCAGAGTACAGGCAAGAGCCATGATTTGAAGAATTATATCTGCAAAAGCCCACTTGTCAATTTTGTAATAAGTTACTTGCTTACCAAATAACATAGCCTAAATTATATACACGGGTCTTCTCAGGGCAAACTTTTATTTTTGCATTAAAGCTGGAGAAGGTGTTGGCACATCTGGGAATTGTGCGGGGAAAAAGTGTGACTATTGAAGCTAATTGGTTCTCATCAATTGCCACTTATCTGCAGAGAGAGAGAGACTGAAGTTCAACCATACTCAAAGGCATTGTATTTCACATATCCTTTTGCCAGTAAGGTTAACGCTGAGGAAGGGTAACTAGGACGTAAGGACAATTTGACTTTAGTAAAAGTGAAAAAGAAGGGAAGTAAATTTATGTATAGTTTGAAATATGTATATAAATTCTGAAATGTCAGAGACATCGTATTGACCAGACCTGCTAAGGGAAAACCCTGGAGAACCAATGGTGTCTATGAGATTGTACCAAACCAAACACTCTCTGAGTAATGTGGAGTCTACCTTTGGCTGAACTGGAAATAACGAAATGAAGACAAATGTTATTGCCAGCATTGTGTACTCAGTAACAACGCACCAGAAATAAGTGCAAACAAAGGCAAAGTAAGTCCTCAAACAATAAGAATGTTTCAGTTAGAAATTGCAATAAGGAGAGTACACAATGTAAAACAATAAAATTCTTCAAAGTGTCCAAAGCATGTACCCAGATCTTAAAATGGCTTGTTATCCATCTCAATTAATCAGATGGTATATCAAAATGTACTTTATCATACGCCCAGTTATTTAAGTTTAGCCGAGGGGAGAAGGCCAACCAGGTGCAAAAGAGGCACCCAGAAGCAGCTATAGATATAAGCAGCTGGGAAAGCACTTGAGATTCACAGAAATTAAAGGTTTGGAAAGTAATTTGAAAATGTGAAATGATAGTGTGCTTCACCTAGTATTTTGGTCATAGCCCGAAGCCATTCAGGGAAGATAAGAAGAAAGAGTTTGATTAACAATATAATGACAGGAATGGCTTGCAATAGAAAGATTTAGAAACAATGAATAGTGAATTAAAGAAAGTAAACCAACAAATCAAACTTAGCTTATGGCAAAACAATTGTTTAATACACAAACAGAAAACCTGGACATGCTCAGCAGTTCAGGCCAGATCTGGAGGAAAAGAAACAGAGTTAACGTCTCAGGTGGAAGACCCTTCATCAGAAACGTTAACTCTATTTGTCTACCTACAGATGTGTCCTGACCTGCTGAGTATTTCCAGCATTTTCTGTTTTTATTTCTGATTTCCAGCATGTGCAGTTTGTTTAAAATTTTCACCAGTTTAATTTAGCAGCACCCAAATTCCATAATAACTGTCCAGTTAATGAAACATACTGATCTGTTTTAGAAATAGTTGGGAAAACGGTTCAAGTCACAAAGGGAAGTGCCAGCTCCAAGGCAAACCCAACTGATGTGTGCATGATGCAGAGCAATTTGTTGATTGAGCAGACCTACCACAGTTCAGAGAAATTGGAGGAGAGGTGTGTACCTGACTGGCAGTGACCATTTAACAGATTATGAAATTTCTCCTGATGTATGGTTAAGTAACTTAAGAAATTAGGGCTCAAGTCTATCACACTTATGATGATACTGCCAATGATAAAAATATTAGGGGTGGTACTGAGACTGTCACTCCAATTCACAATGGTTATGTCCCTGCTGAGTGTGAAAAACATTGGATGTGTATTAACTGGGCCAAATAGACATATAAACATAGAAACATAGAAAAACTACAGAACAATTCAGGCCCTTCGGCCCACAAAGCTGTGCCAAACATGTCCCTAGAAATTACTAGACCTACCCATAGCCCTCTATTTTAATTAGCTCCATGCACCTATCTAACAGCCTCTTGAAAGACTCTATCGTATCCGCCTCCACCACCATTTCCAGCAGCCCATTCCACGCACTCACCACTCTCTGAGTAAAAAACTTTCTCTGGACATCTCCTCTGTATCTTCTCCCCAGCACCTTAAACCTATTCCCTCTTGTCACCACCATTTCAGCCCTGGGTAAAAGCCTCTGACTATCTACCCGATCAATACTTCTCATCATCTTATGTACCTCTATAAGGTTCCCTCTCAAACGCCGTCTCTCCAAATTAAAAGAGCCGAGTTCTCTCAACCTACTTTCATAAGGCATGCTCCGCATTCCAGGCATCATCCTTGTAAACCTCCTCTGCACTCCGACTCCCGATTAATAAGAGTTGGTTCATTGGTAAGTGAGGGGGGTCTGGTGCAATGACAATGTCTGAGGATTGTTGTGTATTTGTGGGGATTGGAATTGAAATGTCCATGCCTGTTTTCAGTGACTATCTCATTTAATCCTCTTTGCGGTCTTCAGTAATTCTCTAACTGACCACCAGAAGGCGCATAAGAACAGTGTTGGTTGGCTCACTTTCTGAATCTCAGGCTCCAAGAGAGTCCCTCACCTTTCCCTCAGTGGTCGCCCTGTGCCCAGCTGTGCAGCATGTCAAGCTACAGCAGTGAAACCCACCTCCTGCTCCTGCCTGGCAGAGAACTGTGGTGCACCACTGTATGCTGCTCCTGCACAGGTTTGATCATAGACACACAGAAAGCTGCAGTTCATAAGGATGATTGTGTGAGGCTGGTGATTTCAGCACAGAACACTGTTTGTCTCTGCTAAAACTAGGGGGCTTATTGACCCCTGTGTAATTCCTTAACCTTTGAGACTAATTGAACAATTTCCTGATACTGTATTAGATGAATAAATAATGAAGACGATATGGTGTTTCCTCATCTATATGAAAACTGTCTGGCATGGAAGAAAATAACTGCTTTTAGTTCTAATCTGATCAGGAAGGAAGCTTCAAGCTTCATAGGACAG
>JARFYF010000017.1:27943085-27953233 GCA_030265395.1 Rhina ancylostomus | reverse complement strand
ATTCCTTCCAGTTGCTGCCTGTGTTTTGTCCTGAGGAAGTATCCTGACTCCAGTCTTGTATTGGTGTGCTGCATTTGTGTTCTCTATGAGCTTGCTGTTTGATCAACATTGTGACAGAGTCAGTGTTCTGGATTATTAAGCAACAAACAATCTACTGGAAGAACTCAGCAGATCAAGCAGCATCTGTGGGAGGAAAGGAATTGCTGATGTTTTGGGTCAAAACCCTGCATCGGGACTGAGTGGAGAGATGAGAGGCAATTCCTCTCCTCCCACAAATGCTGCTTGACCTGCTGAGTCCTTACAGCAAATTGTTTTATGTTCCAGATTCCAGTGTCTGCAGTTTCTTGTGTTTCTTTCTGGATTATTAATACTAGTTTGAATCCCACTAGTGCAGTATTTAAATAAATCTGGGATTAAAGCTAGTTTTAATCATAGTAATCATGAAAGTACAGGTTTATCCTAACGATCAATCTGGTTCAATAATGCCCTTTGAGGAAGGAAATCTACCATCCTTACGTAGTCTGGGCTCCATGTGACTACAAAACCATAAATGTGGCTGACTCTTAATTGTCTCCACATTTCACTGCCAATTAGAGATGGACAGTAATTGCTGGCATTTGCAGCCATGCCTATGTCCTGGGCATAAATTACTAAAAATCTAATGTAGTAAATGTCTTGAAGTGTGTTACAGGAACATTATGAAATAAAATTTGACACTTAGCTAGTGTCTAAAAAGGAGAGAGAGGCAGGGAGGTTTAGGAAATTCATGATGAGAAATACACCTTTTTTCAATGCAACTTTTTTCTGAATGTGTCACTCCCACATAAAATTGACATTGAATTTTAGAACATAGAACATAGAAAACCTACAGCACAATTCAGGCCCTTTGGCCCACAAAGCTGTGGTGAACATGTCCCTAACCTAGAAATTACTAGGCTTACCCATAGCCCTCTATTTTACTCAGCTCCATGAACCTATCCAACAGTCTCTTAAAAGACCATATCGTATCTGCCTCCACCACCGTTGCTGGCAGCACATTCCATGCACTTACCACTCTGTGAGTAAAAAACTTACCCCTGACATCTCCTCTATATCTGCTCCCCAGCACCTTAAACCTATGTCCTCTCGTGGTCACAATTTCATCTCTGGGGAAAAGCCTCTGACTATCTACCTGATCAATACCTCTCATCATCTTATACACCTCTATCAGGTCCCCTCTCATCCTCCGTCTCTCCAAGGAGAAAAAGCCGAGTTCCCTCAACCTGCTTTCATAAGGCTTGCTCCGCATTCCAGGCAGCATCCTCGTAAATCTCTTCTGCACCCTCTCTATGGCTTCCGCATCCTTCCTGTAGTGAGGCGACCAGAACTGAGCACAGGACTCCAAGTGGGGTCTGACCAGGGACCTATACAGCTGCAACAATACCTCTTGGCTCCTAAATTCAATTCCCTGACTGATGAAGGACAATACACCATCTGCCTTCCTAACCACAGAGTCAACCTGTGCAGCCGCTTTGAGTGTCCTGTGGACTCGGACCCAAAGATCCCTCTGATCCTCCACACTGCCTAGAGTCCTACCATTAATACTATATTCTGCCATCATATTTGACCTTATAAATAATAACAGAAGATCTGGATAATCCTCCTAACATAGCTTATAAAGTCTCTGCAAGTGGAGTAGATAGGTGGCTTCCCACAGACCTGGTGGGTTATCAGCAAGTAATGGAGTTAGTAATTTGTCTCTATGGACAACATGAACATAGAGGGTCTGCATGAGAATTCTTTGGAAGGAAAACAAATTGTACAATGCAATTTACAGCAAGAAGATATGGAATTGTTAAATATGTTCATGGTGGATGTGGGGGAACTGAAATGTATTAAGCAACCACAGATCTTTTACTTATGGAAATTATCTTCCATGCCCATTAATGCTCTAGGTGTTTGAATTGAGACACAGAAATAGTGTTGAAAATGGCACTGGAGCAGAAGATCAGCCGTGGTCTTGGTGAATGGTGGAGAAGGGTACACCTGCTCCTAATTCTTACATCCTTGGGGAACTACAGTTGGCATAAACCTTTCAACAAGAATCACATCTCATGTACAATGACTCAGTGATTCCTCTGCTCTGTTTATTTGGTAGTGACAGAGAAATGATAATGGAAGAAGAGGAAGAGAAAGTTAATGCTTGAGGTTAGTTCAACAAGAGCAGGAAAAGGTGGTTTAGAAGTACTGATTCATTGAGGACTCAGGGCATAATAATATGGGGTGGGTTCCTATAGCCAAGAAATAAGCAAGAATGCATTTAACTTTAGGTAAACCAACATCAAAGTGGTATTGGCTGTACTCTAAAGGCAGGGGTGGTCTCCACACATAGAACTGACCAAATTTATCATCTCACTATGCCTGAGGAACCACAGGACTATTTAAAAAAGCTGATAAAGCTGACTATAAACTTAAGAACCTGTGAAATGAGTCTTTCATACTGAGACATAAACAAGCTAACCCAAAGACACAATTTACACAAATGTGCAGGTGCTAATGAGCTCATAATTCTTCCCTGGCAAACAAGGTTACTGTGAAAATTGATGATAAGAACTAATTATTTTGATTCATTCATAGACCTCCTACATAGACTTACTTGGACATGATGTTTGTGTCAATTGTCACAATGAGATTTTTGTATTCTAACAATGGCTGTCTGGGGAGAAACATTTGCAAGGGAACTGCAGATGGGGTGATTGCATGTATAGATTAAAACAAGTTTATTTTAATGATCACAGGAATAAACCAAGAGAAGCACATGTGAGTTGAAGTTACCATTGGATTTAAGAACTGAAGTTGTGTAAGGTTAAGTTAGAGATCCAAGGTCAGGTTCACGCATATGTAATATGTTATATCATAAAAACATTGGTGGGACCTTGCAATATTTTATGTTTACTACTTGTAGTTCTCATACAGATTTTTTTACTTGTTGCTTAATTTTAGTAAACATTTAAACAAATCCTATTGCTTTTCTATGTGCCTTCACTGGTTTTATCCCAGGTTGATGGGCTCAGGTTGAATTCAGAGAGTAAGTGTGCGGCAAAGAAGTATCAACTGAATTTACCCCTGTGCCTTCCACCAGGCAGCTGGTCCATCCTTGTGGCCTTACCAGTTCTCCCCACTGACTGCAGTAGAGCTGATGAAAGGCTGCTGACCCACTGCAGGTGGCCTTAGGAAACAACCTTAACCAGCTCTGGCCTTAGAAGGTGATGAATAATCCAGGGCGAGGAATTCACCCAGACAGCATCAAATCTGGGTTGGCTAGCTAATGGACAACATCAAGAACATTCAAGAAGTAGCAGCAGCAGGAGAATCAATGCATTGAGAGAGGGTGCCAGGTTTGCGCTCCATAGAGGGAGAGGTCTCTGTAAACTTAGTAAGCTGAGGAGACACACTGTGGGACTACTGTGATACCTTGAGAATCTCTTTGATCAGAGTCAAAGAGGTATGCATCATTTTGAGCTTATATCATGAAAGCGGTCTTAGTTGTACAGCAGGAACTGAGTTAACATGAAAGAAATTTAAGTTTCCATCAAGACTTCAGATGGGCCACTACATGTGCTGCAATGAAAGCTGGGACATCATTCAACAGTTGCTATGGCACAGCTGAATCCACACATATGCAAATGGGGATGCTGGAAAATATCAGCTCCAAGCTCTGTACAATGTTGTGAACAAATTCAGTCAATTCACTCAAGTATTTCATGGCCCAACATCTTCTGCCCTATCAAAGTGCCCTCCTGGGTCCTCTACAGCAGAAGTCATATTTGATATCATCCTGCAGCAAGTTGGCATTTGCTCCTTATCCTGGACAGCAGAGTCCATCCTCTAAGTGACACACAGCATCAGCATGTCATCATCCCTCCCTTCTTTGGTTCCATGTCACCTTCCAGCCTCCCCTCTCCCCACCTGCTACACCTGCCCCCTTTTTGTCTCTCTATGTGTCTCTACTTATCACCAAACAGCTGCTGTTTCCAAATTCCACCCCTCCCCTTCCTCCACCTGGCCCAAAATGCCCATTATCCCCCTTCTCACCAAGTTCCACCTGTAGCCTGCTGGACCCTACCTCACCCCTCCTTCTCATTTCTTTATACTGGCTATCTACACCCTCCTGATGCAGGATCTTGACATGAAGTGTCGATTATTCCTTTGCCTCCACAGATGCTGCCTGACCTGCTGAGTTCCTCCAGCAGTTTATTTTTTGCCTTAGCATTTGACCTACTGACTGGAAGTGTTAAATTTTGTGCCAGTGGGTTCTCATCTTCGTTCTTTTCTCACTCCCACACCACAGCCTTGGCAGCTGGCAGTTCTTGGTATCTGCATAGAGAAAGGCACAAGGATGAAGTTGCAGTAACAGGGGAAAGGTAAAGGACAGGGTGCATGTCTTCACAATCACAATATTTCTTACAAAAGAAATGGTGGGATCAGGAGGAAGTGCAATATGTGAAGAAGGATTAGATATTAGATATAAATATTTGGTCTACCAGCTCCAACAGCTGACATCACTTTGTTTTGCAAGAAAGAAAGAAGTGCCAGTGATTGCCCTACAGTGTGGTTGATTGGCATGGCTGTCATGAATAACACATGCACACCCTGTACGCTGTGTTTGTGGAAGCTGAGTAAAAGTCAAAAGGCTGCAATGAAGTTATGAATGTAATTTTTGTGTAGTAACTGGTAGAGAATGTTGTTAGAGAAATGAGGGCTCCAGCATTTGAAGATACGATCATTGACTTTGACCGTGTGTGAAGCCATTGAGCTTTTAGCGGCTTTGTTTGCGTCCTTGGGGCTGAACCCCTTGCATTCACCTCCACACCTGCTCCCTCTCTATGTAGATGTTGGTCTTCCTGCTCCTGCACGCAAGGATATTTCTCTTCTTTTTTGCCTCCTTTATCATGGCCTCCAGTACATGATTGAAAATATTTGGAATCACCCCTTGTCATGCTATTTGTCAATGTCTCCCCTCCCAGGATGAGATCTAGAACAAGGGCCGGCATCTGAACCGATCACAATGCACCTCTGCTTTTAAAAAGTACAGCCTGTCTTTAAGTGCTAGTTATGTAGTGGCAGCCTCTCACAATAATGGATCTCGCAAGGTTGTGCGGCTATTCAGTGGAGCAGTTTACATTGGCTGAACATTGCAATTGTGCCAATTATAGACAGCATGAAATTGGTATGCTGCCTCTGTCAGAAGCAACAGGTGCAGTGCAATTGCACATGGTAATCATTGTGCCTGCTTTACTGGGGCTATTCATTGTAGCTGTCCCATAGCTCTGTGACGGATACAAATTTCAAACAGCTGTGTAATTTCCATTAATAATTTTTGATTAGTCACAGCTTAAGGGAAGGGATTTGGAAATTGCTAGGAGTCCATTCATGACACCTAGTGTTTCAAAGGATTTTCTTTCATTTTTCTTGATTGTGGTGCAATAAGAGTTCATGGTATTTAAGGCACCCAAAAGTTAGCCTTGTCTCAGTCCCAACTAGCTTTTATATACAAAATAATTTATAACATAATCCATAGGATTCCTTAGAAAATTTACAAAGTGTCCCATTATTTTTGTCAGATCCAAAAGCATACTGAAATTATGATTCCTGAGAAGAATTCTGAATACCTGATTTCTGAATTTTATCAGATGGTCCAAAACTATACATTCTGTTATATGTCAATTATGGTAAAAGTGTGGTAGCTAGAATTAAACAAACTAAAAATAATCAGAAGAAATCAGTGTGGCAGGGAATGGATTAAGGCCAGCCGTTTGGAAGAAGTAAGATGATTATGGACTAGTAATTCAAAAGAATTGGTGGAGACGGATTGGGAGTAGGCAGTTCCATGGAAGAATGGATGGATTGGGACTAGGTGTTTCAAATAGGATATAGGCAGGGTTAAGAGTGAGCGGTGGTTTGAGGAGTTTAGCCTGGTGTTCAGGCAATTGTGGAGTCAGGGGCAGGATGGAGATCAAGAAGCACTGAAGGGGTTCAGTGCAGCATGGGAGTTGAAGGAAGTGGAGCAGAAAGAATGAAGGCAAGTAATTAATTTACCCAGTAGGCATCCCTGTCCACCTCTGTGCTGAGAGGTCTCTGTTGTCTTGGGACTGCCCAACAATAGTTGGTCTTGGAACAATGATGTACAAAAAGAGAATTCCATGAGCAATAATGTTACCCTGAGCACCCTAGAACTCATGTTGGGCTTCAATAATGACCTATGCCTGGAAGTACCCAGAGTGACATGAAAAAGTGCAGAAATGGTTATTGTGTTATCCTTCAGAAAATCTCACTTTTCTGTTCTGTGATACTGAGAAATGCTGTGCAACTGAATTTGTCCGCAAGATTGTCGGTTTTGCATTTATTAACTTATAAGTTCTTGCCATCATTAAACACTGTTATTTGCAAGCTGTAGTAATATCTACCAGCCAGTCCATAGCATGTTCTTCTTCAGGTCTGGCAAACCATTCAAGTAATTGATCCAAATCCCACAATGTTTCTAGTTACTTCCACTAATGCCTTGCTCCAGGTTGACTGCCTGACTTAGCATCATCTTGAGGCTTTACAGTCCTCTTCTTGCATTTTATTATGATTTAAGAATACAATCATTATCATTGGTGATTCTCCTATTTAATTATATGTTTAAATAATCAGTTAAAATATTTCAGTTTCAATTTAGAGTCCTATAGAAGTATAGCCAAAGTTACATATTTGATTATAGATACTTAAAACTAAACGGATACACAATCTGTATGCTGACTTGAAAAAAATTACAATATTTAATATCAACACTGTTGCTAGAAATAAAAAGATGTGAACGACTTATTACTTATCCCTTGAACATGCTTTATTTATAATATGCTACTGTACTGGCACAAACAAATGGGAATTGTGTGAAGTACCAGGAGAACATTTGACTTCAACTGGAAAATATTGTGTAGTCATTCATTCTTAATGAAATAGATGGTGAACTCATGGATATTTGCTTCTCTTGTATTCTTGCATAATTCCAACACTAATTCCAGGAGTCAGCAAACTCTGGTGCACTGAGAGAGAAATATGGTTATATCTATGGAAATGGCTCTGTACATTAGTTCCCTGGAACTGAGACCAAAATGTAAATAACACTAAAATGTTTTTTTTACTTTAATGCAATTAATATAAGAAATACTATTATTAAGAAGTAAGAAACATGTATGAGTTTAAGGGAATTTAAATGGGTCACTCACATGGAAAGGGTAATGTATTCAGTGCATGCAAAATGACTGTGGCTCAGTCCAGATTCAATGATCATGTATATTTTCTCCGGATGATTAAGTCTTTCCCTTTCCCCAGATGTGACAGGTAAAATTAAATGGGCAAAATTCATTCACTGCCTCTCAGTTGAGCCTCTCACATCCACACAGTTATCAGGTGTTCAGTGTGATAACTGTATCCCATTGGTATGTAGGGTTTTTATACAGAGTATCTCACTTCCTTAATCTTCCCAAAGCCATGCCATCATGGTGGAGAAGGGATTAAATTACTGGATCCCTGAAAAGTCCTAATAAAGGGTATAGGGGAAAGGCAATAAATGTGGGCCTGCAGATGGTACCCACACCCTGAAAATGAATGCAGAAGTAGATGATTCTGCTCCTTAATAGCCATACCTACCTATTGCTTCCACAGTGAGATTCAGGGGTATAATCCATGGAAATTAAAGAAAAACAAATGAAAAGAAGAACAAATATAACACTGTAGATATTGGAAATACAAAACAAAATTCATGCTGGACACACAGGTCAGGCAGCCCTTGGAGACTGGGTTACAGAATTATGATTTAATATTGTTTATAGTATATCAAGAAGGCAACATTTATCATCAAAGATCCCCACCATCCTGGCCATGCCATCTTGTCTCAGCTGCTATCAGGCAGCAGATACAGAAGCCTGAAGTCCCACGCCACCAGGTTTAAGAACAGTTACTTCCCATCAACCATTCAGTTCCTGAACCAACCTGCACAACCCTATTCATTACCTTAGTATCATAACATTATGACCACTTTGCACTACAATTAACTTTCTTGTTATAATTATGTTGTTTCTTGTAAACATTGCGTATAATTTATGTTTAATATGTTTTTCTTGTGAATGTTGTGTATCTGATACTATGTGCCTGTGATGCTACTGCAAGTAAATTTTTCATTACATCTGCTTGTGCATATGATAATAAACCCAACTTTGACTTTGACTTTGAACTGACAATAGATTGAAACGTAGCAGGTTTTAAGCAAGTACAGAGGAAGGAAAGAGGAATGGAGAGATGGCAGAGGGAAGAGAAAGAGAGCATATTGTTTTTCTGTTCGTAGTATCATTTAATATCTGTCTCAGCTTTGAACTTGCACATATGAAAAGGACTAGCCCTGACACTGTGTTGCAACATGTTATAATGAGGCAAATTGTGATAGCAAACCTGAACCACTGCTGTTTACCATTGCATTTCATTAGGTCTTGGAATTATATTCATGCACTAATGAGCGCTCATAGATCATAGAACAGCACAGCACAGGAAAAGGCCCTGCAGCCCATGATGTCTGTGCTGACCACAGAACAGAAGGAATGAAAATGCAATATCTGTAGGTTTGCTCCTTTACTGAAATCCAGTTGCTGGACTTCCCCAGAAGTTCACTGGAGAATCATCACTCATGCCCTGCAACAGATCAAACCTGGCATACAACCTGAGACCCCATTGACTTCAGTGGGATGTTTAAGCTTACAGGTTTGGAGAAAAGTTATATTTTTGATTCCTTTACTTCAAATTAATATTTTATTTTTATATTTTAATTACTTATGTGTTTTATTTGAATAACATTCCTTATTTTGTTTAATTATTTCAATTTTAACTGTTTTAAAATGTCTGTGAATTATAATATGTCTCACAGCTTTGACAGGAAACAAGTGCCATCTGTCAAATGAGTCAGGGGCATTTCAGGACTGGTGTTTCTGCAGTGTATTGCCTCAGGCCTGGTTTCCATCTCAGCTTTGATGTTTGGCTCAAGAAGAAAGAGAGTTAGTGGAAATGACACTTTACACTGGTGCAGGTGAGTGCAGGAATGTGGGAATCATGGGCAATGATTCCGAGTGGCAGAGTCTCTCCAGCACGATCTGGACCCTTGTGGATACACAAGATACTTCTGGGAACCTCCACTTTCTGATTTTAGTGATTTGTAGTCAGTTTGCCACATGTGGACCCAGCCACGATACAAACAATTGTTTTTATAATTCTTATCTTACAGAAAATGTTAAGTAAGTAAGAATACTATTGATTTTTTGAAATGATCATGACTTTATTTCAGTATAATAACATTCCATCCCTCACCTTTGCAATATGTCTTATTATTAAGAAGTGCCATCAGGTCATAAATATATTGGGCATTTTAGGACATGGGATAGATTTGGAATCACGTTATATACAACATATTGAAGTAGCACCTTTATGAAACAAATAGATTGTTTATTCATTTTATGATAAGATTTTTTAAAATGTAACATATTTTCTCATTTAAACAGCAAACATCCATGTATTTTGCAATTTAACATTGAGATCCAGTATATTAATCGTACATATCAAATAATTATGTTTGCATAAGATAAAAATCAATAGTAGCTTCTTCGTGCCTATATACCAAACAAAATTGGTATTGGAATTGGTATTGGTATTGGTTTATTATTGTCACTTGTACCGAGGCATAGTGGAAAACTTGTCTTGCAAACAGATCATACAGGTCAATTCATTACACAGTGCAGTTACATTGAGTTAGTACAGAGTGCATTGAGGTAGTGCAGGTAGAAACAATAACAGAACAAAGTGTCACAGCTACAGAGAAAGTGCAGTGCAATGCAATAAGGTGCAAGGTCACAACAAAGTAGATCGTGAGATCAAAGTCTCATTGTATAATGGCCTCAACATTGATTTCTCTAATTTCTGGTAACCCACCTCTTCTTTTTCTTCCCTCCCACTCCTCTGTCTTCCCTTAATCCTGTGATTCCCTTCCCCTGCTTTGATGACCTGTGCATCTCCTCTTCTCCCCTCCTCCATCCTTTATTCCATGGTCCACTGCCTTCTCCTACTGGATTCCTTCTTCTTCA
>JARFYF010000017.1:27832791-27860483 GCA_030265395.1 Rhina ancylostomus | reverse complement strand
GGTGGCATAGATTAATCTGTTTGACTTCTTGTGCACTGACAGTCACAAACATCTTGTCTCTACAGTCAAGTGTCACAATTTCCCAGCTCTCTGATCCCAGCATTCAATCAGTCTGTGCACCTGACATCCTGGACAACAGACGTTTCTACACACAGAAGGAAGCATCACATTGCAAGTGGAGGTGGTTTCCTGAAGAATCCTTACACTTTCTGGGTCATCCTCACTCCAAGAGTTTGTAATTAAGATTTCTAGTGTTTCACTCTTCACAACAGTAAATATTTTCTCCATATCATCATCACATTGCACAGTGCATTGCAAACACCAAGTAAAAACACACTCATTCTTCACACATTAATGCATGACCTTTTTCTGTGCAAAGTCATTTCATTATTTTGTCACCATCCAACATTTAGAGGGAATTGAAAGATGGAGTAATATCTCTTCAAGACTTAAAGTCACCATCAGGACATTGCATGATGATTTCAGTTCCATTTAAGGTAATCAAGCAATCTTATTCATATGAGAACAATTCTTAATCAATATTAAACAGATATATATTTAAAGGATTATCCTTAATAATCGATTGTATTGTGATTACTTTGTAAATACCAAATAAGCATAGGAGACTGAGATGTGATCTTATAGAGGTGTATAAAATCATGGGCATGGATAGAGTGAATGCACTCGGTCTTTTTCCTCGAGTTGGGGAATGAAGAACTAGAGGGTGTAGGTTTAAGGTGAGAGGGAAAGATTTAATAGCAACTTGAGGGGCAACATTTTTCACACAAGGGGTTGCATCTATGTGGAATGAGCTGCCAGAGGAAGTGATTGAGGCAGGTACAATAACAACTTCTGAAAGACAGTTGGACAGGTATGTAGACTGGAAAGGTTTAGAAGGTTATGGGCCAAATGCTGGCAAATGGGACTAGCTTGGATGGGGCATCTTGATCAGCATGGACCCGTTGGGGTGAAGGGCCTGCTTCCATGCTGTATAACTCTACAGCTCTATGGCCATGATAAATAACAATGTGTCTCTGACTTTGATTTAATGCAATCTACCCAGAAGAATAGGGACCATCTGAGGTGGTTATATTGTCCATTGATCTGGGGTCCTCTTCCATTGTTTCCTTGCCAACTCTTCTTACAGCAGGTTGCCTTACACATCTGGAGCATGTAGAAAATTAGCAGCTGGGACTTAAATAAGGCTACCGGAGAAACTTTATTTAACTTTATGGTAAAATTTTCATGACTAAACCAATATTTTTCTGCCTTCACCTTCTGCTGTGGTGAGAATCTAGTTGCAGGATTCATTCATTGTAGGCCCCTTCTAGGTAGAGGTAATGGTGCCTGAGGCAGCCATTCTTTACTCAGCATTGACTTCACACACAATAATTCTGCCAAAATTGGTCCCTGACTCGTCAACATACAAGAGATCAAGCCCTGCATGTGTACAAGCAGTTTAACTTGAGCTTCAAGTCTTCATCTGCCTGCAAGCATAGCCCATAAGCCAAAATAAAGTGTTTTACCAGATCTCTCTCATGAAAGGGGAATATTTCAATGGCTATTCTTTGAAATGAGGATGGAGAGCTTGGACCAGAATGGTATCATACCTATGATGGTTAGTAAGATATAATAATAGTTGAAGTAATGGATATAGGATTAATTGAGTACAGAAAAGTAGTGTTTTAAGGGATAGAAACAAGGGATGTCCATAGAATCTACTCAGATTGCAAAATTCAAGTTGAACAGTGGGTTCTGTCTTGGAACAACACATTAAATTTTGGCATAGATATAACTAAAATATCAAGTTATAGTGACTTAGAAGGGAGGATTGTTATTGTGAGCAGAAGTAAGGAGATTCACATTCTGATTATCGTCATGCACTGCTTTCAGAATGGAATGGTTGGGAATGACTGGAAAAAGAGTTTAAAATTGAGACACTTTTGTTTGAAAGGTGGATTTTGGAGAAATAAGGAAGCAATAGATAGTGTAGGAATAGATTACTGGAGAAGCAGTCTTAGAGAAAACATAATGTAAATGGTCAATGGCAGGAACACAACCAATTTGTTCCACTGAGTAAGAAGTACAACAGGAATAGATGGGCATCCATGCTGAAACAACAACTTCACATAGCACATTTATTTGGTACCTTTAATGCAACAAAAATGTCTCAAGGTATTTAACAAGAGAATCTAAAAAGAAAATAAAAGATATTTAACGTAAGGTATTAGAGCAGAAAGCCACAAGGTCAGTGAGTTAAGTTCTAAGGAGCATCTTAAATGAGGAATGAGGCAGAGTCATTTAAGGAGGAAATACCAGAGCCCAGGGCTTTGGCAGCTGAATGGATAACAGCCAGTACTAAAGTAACTAAAGCTGAGAATGAGCAAGAGCCCAGAATTAGGGGAGTGCAGATATCCACAAATCTGAGTGGTTCAGCGGCTTATTACAAGGAACAAAGCAGCTTCAAAGCAATTTAGAAATGCTGAGTGAGTGGGAAAATATCTAGCAGATGCAGTATAACATTATAAATGTGAAGTTATTCACTTTGGTAGAAAAACAGAAAGGGAAATATTTAAATTCTGAAAGGTTTGGAAATGCTGATGTACAAAGAGACCTGCTTGACCTTGTAAATCAGTACTGAAAGCAAAATGCAGATGCAGTAATCAATTAAGAAGCCAAATTATATACTGGTCTTCATTGCAAAAGGTTTTGAGTAAAAGTCACTGAATATACTTCAGAAACAGGTGGATGGATTCGTCTGTACAAAAGAGGGGACAAATGGACAAAGAGCTAAGCTTAGACTAGAGGTAACAAAGGAGTGGATAAGATTTTGGCAGTGAAAGAGCTGAATCAGAGGTAAAGTTGTGGCATTGGGGAGGGAAAGAAAATGATCTCAATGAAAACGTTGTTGTCGGGCTATAAACTCAACTCTACTTCGCATATAATCCCAAAGTTCTGAACAGAATGGTTCAATTTCATACATTGCTGAGAAAAAAAGATAGATAATGCAAGGAATGAGGAAAGATGTAGAGACATCTTTAAAAATGCCTCAGTAGATTTAGTGGTAGAGAGAAAGGGGCATAGCTTGTTATGAAACTGGTTAAGTGGGCAGAAGTAAATAAAGAAATTGGGATAGAATGATTTTGTAAGAAAAAAGCTTCTACAAACACATAATAAAATATAGAGCAAATTATAAGGCTTTTAAGAAGCAGTATCAAGCAGCAAGGAAATTTCAAATATCCTGAACAGCAACCTTCACAAAAGTCTTTGTTGGCACTTGGAAGTCAAGTTTCCTTTTGTTTTGAAAAATTAAGTGGTTATTTTAAAAACAATATTAATTTCCAATAAGTAAGTGACGAATGGATTTAGAGGTCCTCACTCTGTTCATTTCTTCCTGCCCATTCCTCTGGAGCCAAGGATCAGCCTACACTTAAGAGTTTACAGGAAATAGTCAATATTTTGAGGAAAAAATTCAGGGGAATTATTATAGTGGAAGCACGACTGAAGGATTTGATGAAAGAAAAACATGCACTAATATTCTGAAACATGAACTTGTGCCAGTATTGCAAAAGTCAGTCCTGGAAATTTTACTCATTTAAACCTAACATCTGTTGTAGGTTAAACGTTGAATACTATACTGAAGCAGTGAAGTCACAAGATACTTTTTCACTTTTTCTCTCTCCCCAATGAGCTGTGGATGTTGAGTTAGTTGAAACTTCGAAGACTGAGGCTGGAAGATTTTTGTATGCTTAGGGTAACACTTAAATGGGGTTGAGGTACAGATCAGGCATCTGAATTGCTGACGTAATTTCAGGGTCACCTGATCCCATTCCTATGAAAGAGGTATGATGTCATCACATAAAAATAAATTATGCAGGGGATCTTGCTTGTACCACTCTGCTGGTGTCATGCACTGCCAGGCAATGCAGTGCCTGTCACAGGATTTTAACCATAACTGTGTATGGTGGACATCAAAATCAGCTCTTGGAACTAGAGAGATACGTAAAGCACCATTTTGTATATAAGCTGATAAATGTGGTGCCCACTAATATGCTTTTAAAGTTTTTAGAGCTCATAGTCCTGTTGGATTATTTCTCATTGATATTAATGAAAATTGCAATTTCAGATTTTACTGGACTTGCTGGTTGCTTTTCTAGATCTATTTTTTATTTATTTTATCTGGTCTTACATAACTCACATTCCCAAATTATAATATTATTTGTATAAACTGAATATTTTCATTAAAACTAAGCTATAACATATTGTTCCTTATGCTACATTGATATCATCAGCATACCGCGGTAAAATAGTTCTGGGCAACCTGCAATTAATCTCGGGACAGCTGTACTTCACATCACGTTATAAAACCATTTTGCAAAAAATAGGTGACTGGCTGTCAAGTATTTTCTCTGGGTTCTTGAAGTGTGAATCCATCTACATTTACACAGGTTTTAAAGACTCTAACAAACACATAAAATGCCACAAAGACAAGAATTTCTGGAACAAATAATGCCAGATTCAAAAAAGAGGGATTATTAATGTTGCGATTTAACTATTTGGCTGCTGAAATATTGTGTTCTTATTGCTTCACTTACAAAAGGTTGCATTACAGATAATGACTATTGCTGGCCCTCTTTCTTCTGTGTCAGATGTTCAAGTAGTCAGGCTTCTTGCATAAAACCAAGAGTTCAATGAAATACTGTGACAAGGTACCTTTTAAATAAGATTTTCTATCAAGGGACTACCTGCTCTCTGAAATGTATGTACAAAGTCCAATGTCATTAGTCATAAAGAATTCCAATAGATGTTCTGGTATCCTGGCCAAAAATGTATTCTGTTCTCCATACTGTCAAACTCAGATTACTTGGGCTTTAAACTCTTTGCTAAAGCAAAGCATTTGCTTCATGCTTGCTGGCTGCCATATGTACAATATTTTAAAATTATTTAATGGGTTGAGGTTAAATGAGACAGATGAGCTGAAAGAGCTTGAAACAAATAAATCACCAGTGTTGGAAGGTACTTATCCCAGAGTGTGAAGGAGCTCAGAAGTAATTTGTAAGACAATTATGCTGATTGTGAAGCAGTTGGAGTACACTGGCAGGCCCTATTAAATTGGAAGGGATAAGGTAGGGAATTATGAAATCATATTTTAAAAAAAAGAGATGGCAACTAGTTATCTGTGTCTTTCTTTAATTCTTTATTTCACAATGAAAAGTTTGAAAACAGCAAAAAGTAGGAAATAACAAGTATCAGTAAGATAGATAAGATGGGAATCCTGCTCTTTCTAACTAATTGTTGAATTTGAAAATGTCATCCAACACGAGGTTCAGTAGAATTAAAAAAGTTACCTTAAAAATTAGAGCTATCTAAACAAAATATGCAAATAGACCAAGCAATGATAGATGAAGCTAAGTGCAGGCAATTTGAAAAGTAGATGATGCCGGTATGCCATGAATAATGTTGAAATGACAAAGAACAAGCTTAAAAAATAGACTTGGGGATCATGTTAGACACAACACTCAACATGGCCAACCAATGCAGAGGCAAAGTTATTCATGGCAATAGCCTATTGCTAATGGCATTAGAAAATTGATCTATACTTTCTTTTAAAAAGTCAGAGATGGGATCCAACCTTAAAAATGTTATGGTCAGATCACACCTTAAACATTGCACTCATTTTTGGCCAGAGAGACAAGGGAGATATTGATGCAAAGGATTGTAGATAGAAGGTGCAAAGCTGGTTTTTAACACCAGTAGCCTGTGAAACACACACAGAACATGACCATGCTTTTTGAGCTTGGAAAAGATGGTGCTTTTATAGAAGTACAGAAGGTAATAAATTCTATGGAAAATTTACTTGGAATAGCACTTTATATTAAAATCTTAAAATAAAACAAGGGGAAAATAATTTTAAACAGAGAGGTATTTCAGAATTGATCACAAGAGGTTTTTATACAGCAAGAGTGATCAAGACAGAAAAAGGACTCAGTCATTTGAAAGTGGAAACCATATAAGTAATTAAGAAATGTAGGTACTTAAGTGCTGAGATCACTTAACTTTTCAGATAATAATACTAAAATTGATGGTATAGTGGACAGTGAAGAAGATTGTCTAATGTTACAACAGGATGTGGATCAAGTGGAAAAATGGGAAAGGGAATGGCTGATGGAATTTAACTCAGGCAAGTGCGAGGTGATGCATTTTGGGAAGTTAAACAAGGTCAGGACATACTTAATGAATGGCAAGGACTTGGGCAGTGATGTTGAAGAGAGAGACCTTGGAGTACAAGTACATAGCACCTGGAAAAGAGGTGGTAAAGACATGACTGCCTTCATTGGCCCAGACACTGAGTAGAAAAGTTACGAGGTCATGTTGTACAAAATGTTAGTTGGGCTGCACTTGAAGTACTGTATGCAGTTCTGGCCACCACACAACAGGAAAGATGTGACTAAGCTAGAGAGGTTGCAGAAAAGATTCACACGAAGGTGGCCTGGATTGGAGGGCTTGAGGAATAAGGAGAGATCGGACAGGCTTGGTTTGTTTTCCATGGAGCAAAGCATGCTGAGAAGTGACATGGTAGATGTATGTACAGTTATGAGAAGGATAGATAGCCAGTGTCTGTTTTCCATGGTAGGGATGTCTAAAACTGGAGGGCATAGGTTTAAGGTGAGAGGGAGGAAGCTTAAAGGGATCGGAGGCATAATTTTCTTCACCCAAGGAGTAGTTGGTACTTGTAATGAGCTGCCAGATGAGGTGGTGGAGGCAGGAACAGTAACAACACTTACTTGGACGGACACTTGAATGAGCAAAGCATAGAGAACTATGGGATTAATTCAGGCAAATGAGATTAATACAGATAGGCATGACAGTTGGCATGGACACGATGGGCAAAAGGGCTTGTCTCTGTGCTGCACAACTCTACAACTCTATCACTCTATGACTCTAAACAACTGGACCCTACATTTCGGATCAGGTGGTGCTCTGGACAAACTTTAATTAAATAATTTGATCAGACTTCTTTTACCAAAAGCATTTGTGCTACTCTCTGTCATGCCTAATCTGAAAAAAAACTGTTATTGACCAACATTCTTATCTAAACAGAAATCTTCATATCCATTTAATGTTTTTTTTTATTTACAGCAGGGTAACAGGCCCTTCCAGCCCAACAAGTTCCCGCCGCCCATTTTAAACCCTAAATTAACCTCGCCATATGTCTTTAGAATCGGGGAGGAAACCGGAGCACCTGGAGGAAACCCACGCAGACACAGGAGAATGTACAAACTCCTTACAGACAGCGACGGAAATCGAACCCCGATCGCTGGCACTGTAATAGCGTCGCGCTAACCGCTACGCTACCATGCCAGCCTAAAGAGTGTGTTTTTGTACATTGTTGTGTCATTCAGAATGATATAAACTAAATGACGCAAACTAAATTCGTCATTTTGGCAAATAACTCTCCCACCCAAACTTGGTGATTCGTTTGTATCAATACTTATTTTTGGAAAGATTTACTATTAGAATTGACTTGATGACTGCTTCAATAACCCATGATGTTTCTATCAAACCCAAGAACTAAAAAATAGTTGATACCTATTGAACTGGAAATAAATGCAAATAAACTAAATGAATAAAATATATTGCTCCCTTGATAAAATAAATGGATGGTGCAACCTTATATTTTTGTAAAGAATGCTGTTTCAACCAAGTTGGAAATTTCATCCAATGAAAACATTCAAACATATTTAACACAATTTGCCTTTTAACAACCTAGTGACTTTGCATGTTAAGAACACAGTACCGAGGTGCTGTTCAAAGGCTGCAGTATAACTGTTCTAATGCTGCAGTATAACTCCAACTTTTTTTTGCATGAAAGCAACGAAAAAAACAATGGTAAATAAACGTTGGTTCTTGGTGTCTCTTTCCCAGTATTTTTCTCACTAAAGCAAGATGTTTCAACTTTGGCCTATTTTCTCAATAAATTTGATAACCTTGACCAATAAAAACCAGTAGGACTGATTGAATGCATTCTATTGTTGATTCACTGGTCAATCAGCTGTTCACCTCTCCACCAATACCTCTTCCCAGATTATAAATATACAATAAAGAAATTAGAATGCACAGGAAAAGGGCATCTAATGTTTGAAAGTGTTGTCTAGCCTAGACTTTTGTGATAATCATATGTGATTATCAGACTGTACATATGTGAAATAAATACTTTTTCAGGACCAGATCAAATACATCAAAGAAAGGTTACTGGCATTCTGAAGGGAAAGGTTATGGAGCCACTGAAACATATAGTTTATTTGTGTCCTTTTTTTTCCAAGAAGGTATCTCAACTAGCTGTTTATAAGCTTGGGTGCAGGACCAGCTATTATCAGAATCAATTACTAATTCCTAGGAATTACCTGAAAAACAAAGGCATCCTTGTGACCTAAGCATGAAGAGTTCCACTGACATTAATGCTGGAAGCAAATACAGATAAATTTTCACACATGCAGCCTAGACATATAAAAACCACTGTTCACAATTTCTGACTGTTCAGTTGGAGGAGCATGAGACAGTGGTTTTAATTCAGAAGAGAGGGATTGATTCAAGAGACCATTGGAGAGAGAGCTATTTATTGGGACAGGCTTTGTTTAAACAGGGCCGGGATAGGAGTCCCAGTGAATTAGATAACCAGGATGCAAATGGCCATAAGAATAAATATGGGAGGAAGATGCATCCAAAAAATTATAAATGTAAAGGGAAAAATCACAGTCAAAGCCATAGGCCTTGGCTTAAATGAATACTCCTTGTGTGACAGGAATGACAAAGTTTAATGGTGAGAATGCATTAGTCAAAGTCAATGTAGTAAAATTGACAAAGAATTAAAATTAAATCTCTCTGCAGAAAGCATTCATAACACAATAGATGAAAATAATCACACAAATAGGTTTGATCTAATAACTATTACAGAGACATGGCTGTGTGCTAAGCAAGATTAGGAATGAAATATACTGAGATTCTTGACATTAAGGAAAGACTAACAAAATGTCAAATAAATGGATATAACCTTGAAAACAAAGCAAAGTACAAAGACCATGGTGGTTTGATTTTGGCCCAGAAGAACAGAAAGTAGATTCAGGATATCTGGAGATAAGAGACAAAATACACAAAATACATACTGGGAGTGGTTTACAACACCCATGCCACCCCATACCTCTGCAACCCCACACAGCCTAGTACTAATGAGGACACTTGACTAAGAAAATAGAATAACTAAAGTAACACAATAATCATGAGAGGTGCTTTTATATTTATTCATTTAATAGATCTTGGCATCAGTGATAAGACCAAAATTTATTCCCCCTAATGAGCATCCTTGAAGACGTGGCGATAAGCCAATTTATTGAACTGCTGCAGTTTATCTGGTGAAGGTATTCTCACAGTGCTTCTGAGCAGGGAGTTCCAGGATTAAACACTTATATTTCCATGTCTGGAGCAGGTCTAGTTTAGAGGGAAACCTGCAGCTACTGATGTTTCCAGGCACCTGTGATTGTGAGATGTGTCGGAGGAACCAGACAAATCGCTGCAGTGCATTTTCATAGTGGTATATGGTGGGTGGGTATTAATTGAGCAGCTTTCTTTGTCTTGATATTGAGCTTGATCATAAGAAGAAAGTATTCCATCACGCTACTCATTTGTCCATTGTTGATGGTGGGAAGTCATTGGGGTGTCAAGTGATGATTCACAGACGACAGTATAACCAGCCTCTGGACTGCACTTGTAGCCACAGTATTTATGTGGCTGGTACTTATGAGTTTCTGATTACTGACAACCCCTAGAATTTTGATGGTGGGGTACTCAGTGATGGTAATATCATTGTCAAGAGTAGGTGGTTGGACTTTTTTTATTGAAGATGGCATTGCCTGGCACTTGTGGGGTATGAAGATTACTTTCCATTTATCAGCCCGTGCCTGAATGTTGTCTCATAGCCACAGTATTTATATGGCTGGTGCCTACAGCATGTAGACCTGAACTGCTTCATTTTCTGAGGAGCTGCAAATGGAATTGAGCATTGTGCAATCATCAGGGAACACTGCTGAGCTTCTGATGGAAGGAAGGTCATTGATAAAGCAGTTGACTGGGTTTGGGACATTGCCCTGAGGAATTCCTG
This sequence comes from Rhina ancylostomus, assembly GCA_030265395.1. Taxonomy (NCBI): domain Eukaryota; kingdom Metazoa; phylum Chordata; class Chondrichthyes; order Rhinopristiformes; family Rhinidae; genus Rhina; species Rhina ancylostomus. The sequence goes on along the minus strand of JARFYF010000017.1, from coordinate 27,850,327 downwards.
CAGTGATCCCTGGTGTGAAATTGGTTGAGCTCCAACAAACACAATCATCTTCCTTTATGTGGAGTATAGCTCTAACCACTGGAGTGTTTTCCCTTGATGCCTGACTTCAGTTTTACCATAGCTGCTTGATGCTGCACCTGATTAGATGCTGCCTTGATATCGGGGCAGTCAATTTCCCCTCACTTTTGCAATCTGATGCTTTGGTCCAAGTTCATAATTAAGTTTGGAATGGAGTCCAGTGCCATATGGCCCATGCAGAAACTAAGCAGGATATTGGTGAGGCATGGTAGTGTAGTGGTCAGCCACAACGTTATTACAGCACCAGTGATCCAGATTCAATTCCAGCCACTGTCTGTAAGGAGTTTGTAAATTCTCCCCGTGTCTGTGTGGGTTTCCTCTGGGTGCTCCAATTTCCTCCCACATTCCAAAGACGTACGGGTTAGGAAGTTGTGGGCATGCTGTGTTAGCACCGGAAGCATGATGACACTTGCAGGCTGCCCCCAGAACACTCTGCACAAAAGATGTATTTCACTGTATGTTTTGATGTACATGTGACTAATAAAGATATCTTATCTTGCTGATGAGTAAGTGTTATTTGAATGGAGTTATCCTACTTATTGTGTACAAAACAAACCTGGATAAGTTTGCCACATTTTTCTATAGATACTAGTAGTGTGATTGCACTGAAACAGCTTGCCATAAGGTATGATGAGTTCTGAAGTACAAGTTTTTAATACTACAGCTATGATCATGCTGTTGTTTAATTAGACACTAGGTAGTAAAAGAGTGGCCTTGACTGTTATGTCTGAGAGTAAGTGGCAGTGCTGAACCCAAGAGAATATCTGCTTTAGATCTGTCAGGACAAAATAATTAATTGCTGTCAGGCATTTGGTTCTGACTAAACCATTATCAAACCCTTTCAGGCAATGAAAACAAATAGGATTTATCAAAAGTAACCAATTGCTTGGCTTTTTGCAATTTTTCCATTATTGAATCCTCTGAACAAGGTTCCCAAATTTGCTTTGTCTTGAATGAGTGTTGATTGCTGACCTGCCATAAGTATAACAGAGTCCTTGTTATCCCAGGGATTGTGTACAGCATCAACTCAATTTGCTGCCCAAGTATTTATTGAATAAGTACCTGCTTCATCATTAAGAATTTAAGAAAATAATAATGTTGTTATGACCAATATTTTGGAGTACTCAGAATCAAGGGGATTTAGAGACGTAACCTGGAAAGTAAAAGCTGAAGCATTAGGTGGAGTGGGGGTGGGGGATGTCATTGTTTAATCATACTAGAAGGTGGTCAGGAAAGCTTTGAATTGCAGCTATTTTCTTTTAATCTCATAAGATTTACTAACTGGGGGAAAACTATTAGCATAAATATTACCGAACAGTAAGTGCTGATTTTGCCAGCAACATCCACATCCGATAAAATGAATTTTAAGAAATAAATAGAGTGAGATTGCCTTTCAAAAAATGCTGCATCCTTTAGCACATGTTCCCAACCCTGACAGCTGTCTGAAAGTGTTGAAGAATTTATTGTACAAAGTTTCAAAGCTTGAGTCGAGCCTTGGTGCCTAAGGAAGAAAATGGAATTGTACCATTTGAAATTGATTTTTATTAAAGATGATGGATAGTTTCTTACCTTTGGTGGACAAGTACTATCAGTGTAAGAAGTATTGGAGTTATCATACTTAACAAACGAGAACCAAGGGCTGAAACTACCATTCTGCAGAAATCCTAGATTGTGTATAATAACTGTCCAGACTTAGATGTCAAACATTGTTCAATGCAACTGATGTCTGACCTTTCTCCTGCAAAAAGGAATGTCTTACTGGAATCACTCTAATTTGATTATTATTAACAATACAATTTAAACCCTTGGGTTTTTCCCTTGGGTTACAGAGGGACATATTTTCACTGATTTTAGCAGTCAACTGACAGGCAGAAACAGTTGCTCAAAAGCAACAAAAATACTTACATTATGTCTGCATTCATCACTGCTCTATGAAAACTGACATTGGGAACCATTATCAAAAGATAAAACAAAAAAATGTTAATTATTTACTAGGTGATTATTATGCTAAATGTTCAGAATTACGTTGAGCATGATGAAAGAAATAAATCAATAGGAAATGCCTAAAGTTGAAAGCTTTAGGTCAGATCAGATGTAGAATTGAGGAGTTTAACAAAGAGCAGAATTTCAAATCACCACAGCTGTGACAGGGGTGAACAGTATAAGTTTATTATCCTGAACTACCACATAAGCAAAGAGAATTTTATATATCTGCCAGGTGGTAAACTGGGGAAGTTACACTGAGGGTACTGAGGTATAGAAGATATTAAACTCAACACAATGCCTACCATGAGGGTCAACCACATGTGTGTGACAGAGAAGCCCATAAGTTGCCACAGGCACAACAAAGAGAATGAAAGAAACATGTCACCTGTTGCAGGAGCAGCAGCACACAATGCAATGAAACTTGCACTGGCTTCAACATTTAAGCAATTGGAAACATATCAGGAACTTATAGTTTTCTTTGCATTACTCCATTAAAGAGACCACTGTTGCCTGGCAACCATCACACATTACACTACATATACTTACTGACTCCCTATGGTGTAGGACATGTTTAACTTACATCCACACTTCACTAATTAGACCACGAGGCATTTGTCTATTTAAGCCTAACAATATATTGCCACACATTTTGAGTTTTAATGCAGCTCATCTACAGTGATTATTCATAACATTAAACAGAAAGTAACAGAGAGTAAAATAATAAATTTAAAAAAAACAACTAGGCACCAAGATAGAGAGCCACCAACATTAGGTAGACTCCAGATCTAGACTGTTCAGTTAGTTATAGTGTCACACCATTCGAGGTTTTAAAATAATAAAAAAGTAAAAGTTATTGCAAATTTTATGACAACACATAAGATATAAAACAAAACCACACCAATGTTAATAAAACCACCACCATAAAAAACAAAACCATTTTAACAAATAATTAAACCAACACCATATCAAAAGTTCATAAACAAATCTGAAAAATCAATAGTTCCTAAAAAGTCAACCCTTGAAACTTGCACAGTGAAAGATTTAAACTTGGTGATCCTGTGAAAGCTCATGAAATTTTGTGGGAACATCTCCACACCCCCCCCCCCCCACACACACACACACACACACACACACACACACACCAATAACAAAATCAAAGATCACTGACTTGACATTGTATCTATCCCTGATGGCTTCCTCCAGTTGACAGTGTTGTGCCGACTTTTCAATACTGGCTGTGCCCAATGACCCCAAGCTATCTTCATATCTAATAGAAACATCAACCACAGCAGTCCTATTCTCCCTAGATGAAAATGGCATCAGGTATCCACATCTTACCAGCAACATCTAGAAACTTTGGCTCCTTAAAAGCAGTAAAACTGGCAAAGGGAAGCCTTGCATAAAATCTCCAAAATCTGGTTGTGGAGCTTCATCCTTGGCTGATTAACAGAATGGCATCTGTCTTAAACACGTCCTGATGCCTCCTTCACTGACCCTTATCTCCTACACCTTCTGTTTATAACAGACCTGGTGAGTACAATGTTGTTCTTTACTGGGCATGTATTCAATTTTAAAAGCTAGGTAGTAATAAAATCAGATTGCCTAAAAGGTACAAAACCCCTTATCCAACTATTTGATGGGGTGCAGTTGTTAAAATAACTCACCCCAACATCCTGATGAGGCATTCAGATCCCCATCTCGAATTCAATACCTTGCCCATTGTTAGGGTTTATGCTAATGTCAATTGTGGTAGACTCATCATATACCAAGTCATCGATGAAAGTCCTAGCTCTCAAACATGTTAAACTCTTATACCTTAAAATCAAATTGTCTAAGCTGATCCCAGCAAATCTGAAAGACAGAGCTGGTAGCTGTATTAAAACCCTTCTACTTCTTACTAATTGATACCGGAGTCTCTACTTTCAGCTTGGGGACCCCAGAACCTCCATCCCTTATCCTCAGAAATAAAATTCTATTATTCACACAACAAAGGTGTAAAATACCTTTACCATGATTTCTAATAATCTTGTCCATCCTGAGCAAAGTAATTTGGGATGCCTCATTTTAAAATAATAAATAAATAAATCTTAGCAACAAAACAAGTCTCAAAAATATCCAGTTTCTGGGCTGGCCCCAACCTAGCCCTGGATAAATTCCTTAACCATTTAAGTTTATGGATCCCTCCCCACCGCAGAACAACCTATCCCTGAGTAAATCCCGGTGCCTAAATTTTTCAAAGATACCTGGAATAATACAATTGAGCTCTCTGCCATTTAAAATCCATTTCTTGGCAGAGTTTTATTTTTAGATGCTGTATAAAAACCCAGTGCTTTATTGACATTGATTTCAAGGTCAGTTGTACTGTAGAATTTTTCTAGGACCTTGAGATTTTTAGAATGTCCTTGTGAAAATCATTCACAAGGGCAATATCATTCGCAAAGGTCAAATCCGTACAATAAAAATTGTCCTTCCCTAAATAAAAGCCACACCCGGCCCAATGAGTGAACATAATAAAATATCCATTATGATGTTAAATTTAATGGGGGTAAGCGGGTCACCCTGCTTATGATGGTGATGAGTCCAATTTTGTCCTCAACATCCTCAATAAAAGTTGTCAGGGTTGAATAAAGGTCAAAGTTAAGGTTGATAAAATGGATGTCAACCCCTATCCAGCCCAAAGCTTTAATGATAAGCCTATGGCTGATGAAGTCAAAGGCCTTGCCTAGATCTAAAAAAAAACAACTGCAAGGTCCATCTTGACCCACATCATAAGGTTATTGAATATTGTAATGTTTTGATTACAGCTGGGGGTTTTTGTCAGATATTCAGTGTGATTACATCAGCCAATCCTTTTGCCAAGACTTTTGTAAACACTCTTAATATTATTGACCTGAATGATAATGGAACTCTATTTATCAATGTTTTTAGGTTTAATTGGGTTGTTGGATGTAGAAATGAGGACTATGCAACTGTTCTTAATATTAGGTGGAAGGTTGCCACATTTAACCCAAGAGGAGTACATTTGGACTAAAACGTTAAAGTCCATCTTAACAACCTCTCCCAAAGACATGCTGTCTGCCTATCTTTATCATGCATAATAGGAAGACTAATAACACATCAACTTACAAATAGTGTTGTTCAAATGACAAATCCCAGCAACCCACAGAAAACCTGTAGCTAGAAACAAAACAGTTTACAGAAGGAAAAATTGATGACTGGTTCCTCAGAAGTATAAACTAATAATAAAACTTTGCATCTGCATCCCAAGAGAATATATACTGTCAGTTATGAAGGCAAACCAGGACCTTCGTTGAACATTTTTGAAGGCACTAACGCAGTGCTTTAGATGCTGTATGTCACAGCGGTCAGCAGAATGACAGCAATCAGTGATTAGTTCAGGATTGGCAGCCAGAGTTCTGGACCATTGATCTAACAACGTAAGTTTTAATTCCACTGTGGCAGCAAGGAATTTAAATTCAAGTAATTAAAAAAAATAGGAATTTAAAACAAAATCTAGCAGCTGTAATTGTTAAATTACCAGATTGTTATAAAAACCCATCTGGTTCATTCATGTCCCTCAGGAAAGGAATTCTTCCATCTTTATCTGGTCTGGAATGTATATGGCTCCAGACCCACCAACATGGTTGACAACTGCTTCCACAGTTCAGGGGCAATTAGGAATGAATAATAAATGTTGTCAATGTCTATGACATCAGTATCACATGAAGAAATAAATAAGCTGCAACTTCATCAATGGTGTATTTCCAGCGTTCTCTTTTACTTCAGATTTCCAGAATGTGCAGTGGTTCTGCATCTCTCAGTTCCACAGTTATTTTTTTCTCTTCTGCTCTCATTCATCACCTTTGATTTTCACTTCCTCCAATCTGATTGGCTACCATCATCAAGCCTTCTTCACCACTCTTAGATATGCCACCGCCATTTGTGTCACCTGGATTCTCCTGGTCTCTAGTGTGTGATGGAAACCCCCACCCCTTCCCCTTCTCTGCAATTTAAAATGTACTCCCCAGTTCTGATGAAAAGTCATTGATCTGAAGCGTTAAACTTGTTTTTCTCTCCAAAATGTTGCCTGACTTGCTGAGTACTTCCAGCATTTCTCCTTTTATTTCAGCAGCAGCAATGTTCGGTTTATTGAATAAAAATAAAATTGCCTATGGCAGAAGCCTCACTGAGGTGTTGAATGGAGAACCAGAACTAGAGTTACATGCAGCAAGGTGGCTACAGCAGGCAGAGGGTCAGGAAGTGACAGTTTAAATCCAGTGATCCATTATTCTCTATTGGCTGCATAGAGAAGGGAAGCATTACACATTGCAACATATATTAAAAATGAAAGGTCTTTATGTGTTTCATTGCCTTGGTGTGCTTGTTTAATGTTTCTGCAACAGAATTGCCCTTTGTGTGGCAAGACATACTGCATCAATAGCAAAATACTGCAGATCCTGGAAAGCTAAAATAAAAACAAAGAAATAGTGTAAATTCTCAGCAAATCAGGAAGCTGCTGTGGAGACAAAAGAGATTAGTTGTTTCAGATCAATTTTCATTTTTGTTGACAGTTCTTTGACATATTGTGCATATACACTGAGCAAACATTAGCTGAGGGAGTGTTGTGGTGAACTGCACCGGCAAATGGTGAGCAGCATGGGATACAGGCGGTCTACTAATATCATCTGCAACTAACCATGATAGAGTAGGTCCAACCCTATAATCTGATTTGCCTTTAGTGCGTTCACTCATTTCAGACAGCTCCCATAGACCTTAATCTGGCCCATAAAATAACACAAAAGAGCCATTGATGAATAATAAACGATTGCTATCAAGGGACATCACACATTGGAATCCTTATTTTCTGAATTACCATTGGCCTGCGTGAACACTGAATATTGGCCATTGTAAAATTTCCAAAAGCATCCCTTATTGTTGCAAACACAATTCTCCCAACACATAAACCCAGATATAACAACAATTAGAACTAGAACAATAAAGCCTCCATTGCAATGGTCAGGAAGATGTTCCAACTATGCCAAGGATTGGGTTACTAAGAGTTTTATTGGGCTCAGCCAAGTCTTCCTTCCAACTGTATGAAAGGTTGTTAAACTTTGATTAGGGATTCCAATGACAATAAAGACCGAAATATTTAAACTAACCTGATCCCAGTACATTCACCAAAGTCAGTACCAAAGCTTCAAATATGCAAAACTCCAGTCCTGCCAAAATTATACTTGCAATCATAAATGAGAGGATATTCTGAGTGCCTTGGAGCTCACAATCTTTGCCACATACTGACATATTCAAACAGTTTACCATATAGGTTCTTAATGGGTAAAATGGCTTCAATATTCAGCATTCCTTAATTTTCCTTTATTTACATAGTTGCTTTGATGATTATGTAATGTCAAATGAGTGATTATCATAAGTGTGTCATGATTTGCTACTCTTCTTGCTTCCTAACATTCAACCAAATTACAGATTTCAATGCTGTACTCTGCTTCTATATTATGGGGGAACTATAAATAACATGGAACATTTAGCCACCTTTGACTGAAAAAAACATGGTTTAAGTAGTTTAATTACAATTGGGTGCTCTTCTTAAAATTCTTAATTTCTTAAGATATCTGTCATTTGTTAAATTCATGGATGATGTGCTATATTTATATTGTGCTTTCTGTTCTAGGTAATAAGGAATATCAACACATATGCCAGGACAAAAACTATTGCCCAGGGCTTTCTGGACATAGCCTTATTTACTGCAAATGCGTCACAAATGAAACATCTCCTGGAACAAGGTCCAGGGATTCGGTTTTACTATTTCCTATTGGTTCTATTGGTGCGTATGCAAATACATTTTATTTTGTGGTATTATTAAGGTGATGTGTTTAGAAACAATTGCATATGACGAGGTGACTATTGAAAGTAATCCATAGTTTTGATTATGCAACAGCAACCTATAAACATAGCACCACACCCAGAAAGCCATATTTATTTAAAAGTGTCTGGTATATTTGAGTTTTCATAACCCAGGAGTACAAATTCAAATCACAAATTATATAGCAGATCCATTAAAATCTGGTCTTTTGAGGGACAGGTGTTTTTAAGAATGTGACTATTGAATTTGCTGCATTGTTGTAAAACAAAAGCAATTCACCACCATTCTCAAGGGAAAAGAAGTTTCCAGTCTTGTCTAATATTATCATCATGTGACCTCCAAAATCCTTAATGCTTCTTGGTTGCTAGAATACATCATTCAGTTGTAAAAGCATTTATTATAAACAGGGAATGTTAGTATCACCCAGATGCCAAGGTCAAATTTTAATAAAGTTTAATGTGGTTCTATCTAAATAAGGTCCGTATACAACTAAAAGTCTCTATATATTTTTCATGTATTAAGTAGATTGATGTAGTATGGGTTTGACCATTCTAAATTTGAATAAACATTCTTTAAACTAGCCGATAAGCCAATCCATTTCCTTTTAAACTGCTCAGTTTCTAAGAAATATACAGACAGAAATGCAAGGTCCATCTTGAAACAAAGCAATTTAATAAAGTTTTAAAAACATTGCACTAAATATTAGCATGCATCAGAGATAAAGTGTTTTTGCATCTAGATTGGTTAGTAAAATTTCAAGCAATATGATGGGTACTTTATAACATCATATACTGCAGGTTTTGTCCAATGTAACATTTGTTCTCTTACAGTGCATCTCCATCATACTTCAGTTGATTGTTGCAGCCCTGTTAATTTATAAAGGATCAAAGAACATAGAATGTGATGATCCCGAGCGCAGGCTCAGTGACAGGTATATTGGTTCTTGCCATATATACAGAACTTGTTTCTTGAAGATTTGTCTTGTCTTTCACTTTGTACGTCTTATGTTAGGATTTAACTTGAAGCAGTCAAGAATTTCTTGTGTCACTAGCAAAGCTGAATAAGAGTGTGGGGACAGAGTTGCTTTGGGTAACTGAGTTAATTGCATTATCTGAATATTGCAACTGAGTTATCAGCATGAAAAATCATGGGATTTCAAGGGCAGGTAACATCCTGCACAAATCAAATCACCGTGATCTTTTGCAAAGACATTTTAAAAATTTGCAACTCATGCCATCCCCATGCACAATGTTAACCACCTCCATCCTCACATCAGATCAAGGTAAATGGCTGAATGTGGCACATTAGGCCTGCTAGGGGACTTTTCATATTAAGGTGTTTGTTTAGCTGCCTGTGAGTTAATAAGCACCAGCTTAAAATGTTTAAGTATAAAGGTAACTTTAGTGTTCAGGCTACTATTTCAGACTTTTATATTTTTTTCTTTCCACCCAAATACAGCCATTAAAATAAGAGTAATAACTTTTAATTTTACTACCCCTTTAAAATTATTAGGCTAAGCCTTTCACAGCAGCTCCTACTGAAAATGGTACTCAATAAATAGCAGTTGGATTTCAAGCCAAAGATGTAAAACAGTATAAATGTGTTGACAGGTAACGGCTTGGATGTTGCATTATCACCACAACCCAAAAGAAAGAATAAGTCACTTGGAGTTTATTTTTATTTCACTTATATTCACAACCATTGAGGAATTAACTGTAGAACAATTATTTAAAGCTTGCCTCTCCAAGCACCTGAAATATTTTATCAGATTTCATAATATCAGTCAAAAATTCTTCAGCTTGTATTTCTGATCTAATTTTTTAATGTATAATTTTCAGTCAGAAAGCTCTGCCAGAATCATTTTTGAGTTATGTGGACAATGAATAAAACCTCAGTGGTCGTACAAGAAGAACCTAAGGCTGCAGCCACTGGATGAAAAGAAGGGTTTAGCATTTTCCCACCACTATCAACAAAAAATACAAAATTACCTTTAAAGTTAAAATGATTAAATAAGTCCTTGACCACAGAAAACAGTGACTCAAGTTGAATTCAAAGGCTGCTTCGGGGGATTGAGGGAGGGAATTTTTCTTTGAGAGAGGGAGAATAAAAAGCTTTTTTTTCCAGATATCAGTTGTGTTTTTTCAAATGACTGAAAGCTATTGATGGAAGTTCTTAAACATCAGCTATGGTAGGCTGCTATAACAGTAGCAGAGTACAAAGCATTAACAAAAACCATAAGTCATTGCCTGAGCAACTCAATATGTACCAGGCCAACTTGCACAAAATGGATTGAAAGTTAACAAAAAAACCCTAAAGTCATTACCTAGCTAACTCCAATTTAAATACATAATATCTAAATTTAAAATGTACTAAAATACTGAATTAAAGCTTCATCATGAAAGTTAGAGTAACAAGATTATGTAATACATTGTATATAGTAAAAGTGCCAAGGCAATGAAATCATATTGTGCCATATTAAATATAATATATATATGAAACATGGAGGGGGAAAGGGGCAATATTAGGAGGATTCTCCCAAATGGGAAGAAATAAGCCAAATAATGACATTTTGGTTTAAAAATGATTAACTTCCACCTTTATCATTTTTCAGTACAGTTACTCCATACATGCATGATTTAAGTTCAGCAAGAATGGAAACAGGCATGTATGATAGCACCACATAATTATCACCTCATACAATAAACAGGGCTGGGGGAATTTCAGTGGTAAAACATACTTCAGATTTACAGAATTTCAAAATTCACACCTGGCATTGTGCCAAGAATGCCAAATCACCCAATCTCAAGTTTACATTAAGCAATCAGCATCTTATTTCACACCAGCAAATCCATGGATCCTATTCAAATAAAGTACATATGTATTGTGCAGCAGCTGTTTTACTTTGGCAAAACCTCAGTAATGATTTCATATTAACATTTTCACACAATAATTGTCTTAACAGGATAGAATTTCACTGTGATTTTTAGATAAGGGACCCTGCAATATCACTTAGCTTTTTAATGCCTTGTATTTGCCGTGCAAATTCTTAAACTGTGGTCTCAGGATAAAGCTGCTGTCTCACTCCAGGGTGTTAGTAAAACAAATGCTGTGTTAATGGAGTCTGGAATAAGAAATCTTGCAAGTGGATATGCTAGACGTCCTCAGAATTGTACAGGAGATTAAATTATTTATTAAATGAAGCTGATAGGGGTTCTGCCAATTTAAATTAGATGTTGAAGATTAGTATTTCCAGTGATGTCATTATCTTGTTTTGAGCCTCTGTGCACAGCCAATTATTAACTATGTTTAATTACATTAAGCAACACTTTTTCTGTTTATTTAATTATTTATTTGTTGTCCTGGGGTGGGGGGGGGTCATAATTTGGGTTTCACAATTGGCTACTTCAGTTTAGATAGTTATATGTGAAGGGAAGATTTCTTCTTTGAGTTACTCTTAGCAAAGTCACAAAGACTTGTGAAGAAGTTTTTCACCAGGTCATACAATTTGACTTTGACTTTGAAGTTACCATTTGTTCAATACTTGAAAATATTATTATATCTCCTCTGAGCATCGAATCAAGCATTTCTCAAGTATTTATACAATGATTGTAGCAAATAATAGGCAAACAACTGAGAGGTGCTTTTCCTGAATCCTCTCATTCTACAGTAAATATATTCAATGTCCCCCAGATGGTCTGACAGGGATCCCCATGGATCTTTGAGCTGGCACTGGGTTATTTACAAGTCAAGGTGCCACACCTTCTGGGTGTTTCCCATCCTGAATGGCAGGAAATTAGATGATAGCCTGGGCCCACCATCCATCCCCAACCATATATACTGACTTGCTGCCATAGCTGTCCTCCTTCAGAAAAGTCTTGGCGTAACAGCAATTTAACAATTAAACTCCTAAAAAAAGTTCACATTCAACATAAAGTCCTGGGCACATTTGCTTTTACACCTATTTTACTGATTTTGCCTGCCCGCTCGACATTTCCAGAAACAATCTGGGAAAATCACCTTTATATTCGTCACCTACTTTCCTTCAATAATAGTGCTGAATCTCAGACGTTCTGTTTGTTGCACACGTGGATTTAGGTTTTCCATATTTCTGACTGGGCCCTGTGAGTAACCCTATTAATTTAACACTTAGTTGTTCCAAATTGTGTGTAGGTTTATATCCATACCACAAACTGCAGTGACTACATTGAGGTTGTTTAAACACATTGTACAAACAATTCCTTCAGGCTGACCAATATGAATCCAAAAGAAGCACATTTTACTACACTTCCAACCTTATTTTTTTGTTATTCTTTGATTACTAAATGAGCCCCTTGAATATTTATTGCTCAGAATTAGATATTGCCAAAACCCTTGAATATTTATTGCTCAGAATTAGATATTGCCAAAATTAATAACACCAAATGCAAGGAATACTACAAATTTACTTCCATTATGATATTCTATTTGTCTTCAAGGATTTTTCCATAACAGTTACAATGGTACAACAGTGGCAAAGCACGGTTCGATCAAATGTGGTAGATTTGAACAACTTGGCAAAAATGAGGATAAACTGAGGAATGTTAACCAACCTAGTCCAAAAGGGTTGCACTAGGGAAATACACAAACTTGTAGGCACTGCAGTGACAAAGGTTCCTGAAGCAAAATGAAAGTGGTCATCAAAGCCAACCAGCACGTGATTTTTCGGGGGGGAACAGGGTGAAGGAAGGAGGCTGAAACCAAACCACCAGCGTTACTGTATGTGCTGTTCAATACTTAAAGGAATAAATGCTGATCTCGGTAAAAAAAAGTATTTAAGGACGGGGATGGTATTGTTCCATATACTATATGGAACAATACACCCTTTTGAGCATGAGACTTGCCACAAGCAATGCAAAATCAATGAGAGGATATCTTCCACCATGTTCTTGTTTCCAAGTTCTTTTCTCTTCGGTTTCAGAGTACATCTGCTGAATAACATAGTAACTGGTTTGATCCTGGTGATTACGGCCGTCAATGTCTTCATCACCTCATTCTGGTTCAGTCCTCCCCACTCCACGTCAGAGGAGCAGCGCCGAACTCAACTTGCCGCCTGTACCAGATGTTGACCACTGCACACTGAAGCTGCTTCTGAAAATAAAGTGAATCTGTGCAAGCAAATGACTCCATCCACTTATCCTTTTATTGTGTATTCTCCTCTAACTAGATATCGGTTTTCTTTTGCCACCTCTGTTGGTGATTTTGATTTCATACAGAACAGAGAGAGGGCACCGCCGCACCGTTATTGTGCAAGAATGGCTTAAATAGTGTTTAGCACGAATGCCGTCGGGAGTGGAAATCTGAGAGATTATTGCAATTATCTTTTGGCTCACAGATGTGGTAACATAAAAGATGTTCATGTTAATCATCAGACTGAACCATTCTCAAAGTTCACCGCTAAAAGGGCACTGATTTACAGCCTACTTGACTAAAGCTGTACTTTGCCGGATTAATACAACTGCCTTCAGAAAGAGTGTTCTTTAGCTACCAAAGCATCTGGGATCCTTTGTGATAGGGTAGTTTGCTGTTTGTTCTGTTGCGGATGATATTTGTCAATATATCAAAAGCTCTCCTGAGTTTATTCCAGATACTAAAGCAATAGGCTGGCCGAGCGCGTGGATGATGTGTTTCCAAAAAGCCAAATATATACTCTAAGCAAAAGTAACATACTGCTCATGCAGGAAATATATAACTTGTTCTTAAAATGCTGGAAAATACCTGTCAAGACAGGCAGCATTGATCTCTCACATCTTCCAGATCACTATCCTACTAGGATAACTTCTCTTCACAGGTGCTGAATGGTCTGCTGACCATCGTTTTCTGTGATATTTTCACATTAACTAATTTATATTCATCTGCCCAGTTAGAAATACAATCCAACAGTCTGAATGTCAGCCGATTGAGTTTTGATATCTATTGAATTGTAAATCCTCAAAAAGATTAACCTTCGGGGATTATCAAGACACTAAACTCGCTCGCATATAAATATAAAATACTACTAGTGTTACAGGGTAAGAAAAAGAAAATAAAGCGGCTAACTGCTGGATGCTTTGCTGTAAAATTCCTATGGTATTAATAAGCCGCATTGGTTCCCAGATTAACGCTGAGGTCTCGGGGTACTGACCGCTTCGACCGGTCCTGGCTGCCAAGGCCATGTGTGTTTGCTACACTTGCTTGAGAAATGTATTCCCCTGAGCTGGCGCTGTGAGATCCGGTGGTTGCACCGAGTGTGGACGCGGATCCTGCACTCACAGTGGATCGAACGCACAAAGAAATACAGGCATGTGCACCCGAATGTGAACAAGGGATTAACGCAAACTAGCAGCAGGATTAAAGGCAACAGGAGCGATTTGCAATGGAACACTCTCTTGCTTTTCCATGCAGAAACTTCTCACTGCCGCTTCAATAAGGGGATGAGAGAGAAATTTATGAGCTGGTTGTATAATAATACAGTCCGGCACATTCCATGATCATCGGATATCCGCTATCATGCTCTGTTAGCGGTGTTGATTGTGGTTTAAGACCTTTGAAGCAAAAACTTGGTCTCATGCTCGCGCCCAAGAAGTAGAATGCGGCATGTGGGGGGGGGGGGGGTCCTACGCTGACTCCCAATCTGGTATCAATATTTACATGGGGCACACACTTAAATCGTGTGATATAAAGGATGTCGGACCTGTCTCAAACACCCTCTCTCAGATAGAGGATGAGGTGTAAAAAGGTACAACATATACAAAGCATTGAGAACACATTGCGTGGAACGTAACCGGGGATAAATGGCAAATAAAATCCCTTAATTGGAAAGATGGTTTTATCGGGATTGTGTATTTTATATTGGACCACCATCGCCGCACTCAGTTGGATCATTCGACCTGGAGCAGAATTCTACAGTGAGGAATGGGTGTCAACAGAAGGCAGAGGTCCCCTCCGTCAAGACACATTAGCTGTAGATTGGAGAGAATGTCCTAATTCGGGTGGTGTGCTGATTAAAAGCATCCCTTTACACTGCCGTCAAAGCCAAAAGTCTGATTGAAATTCGCCTTCCTAATCCTAGCAGCTAAACATTTCTCCATTTAAAATCTCCAGGCAGATCCACCAGTCTTATTCATTATCCCCGGGCTATCTGATTAGAGGATTCCCATAGCATCGCAAGTTAGGATGCACCTTCGCCAACATCTGTGCGCCAGCATTCCCCCGTGACAGGCCGATGTGGTGCTGATTCTGCACGAATGGCGCAGCAGAGGATTTACAACTCGGGATGTTTTGGGCTCCTTTGCCTCTCGATTACGTGAGACGTCAGTTGTATTCATTGCCCCGATAGGTTCAGCAGGGTGTTGATGTGGGAGCTGGTCGAGCTTGTGTGCTTTCCTACCTCACCCTGCCCGTTGGGTGGGATGTCGGTGTCGTTTTGTGTTGGGGCTGTCCGGAAGCGCACGGTGCAAACCTGCTGCTGCTCTCTGGAGATGCCCAGGAGACTCCGTCACCTCTCCAGCCGCTAACATACAAAGTCACAAGCGGAAAAAGGAAAGGCAAGATTCAACACCGGGAGACGCATTTGTTTCAAGACCCCGGAGGATCGGTGAGGGCTTCCCGGGATCAGAGACTTGTTTCACATGGGGATGGGGGTCAGCGTGCCTAAACTGGAATCACTCCCCCGCCGCATCCGTGCAATCATGTCTAACCTCTTATTCTGGGAGAATTACCGGTGCTTCTAATCACACCTATTCCGAATATGAATTCAAGCAAGACGTGTTTGTGAGTTTGGGAGCCATCGTGGTCAAATACCAGAGGCTGCGTCTTACCACCAGGGGTGTACAGAAGGACGGGGTCCGATCAACTTGTCGATCGCGCTGTCCGTTCTCAGTTACACAGCGCTGAGGCGAGTGTTCCACATTTGTAACCTTGGAGAGCGATATCTGAAGCTGTACAAACTGCGATGGGATTGCAGCATTCCGGAGGGATCAAGGTCTAACATCACCAGCGATTGTTCTGTACATTAAAAAGTCTCTATGAAATGGAAAATCGCGGGATCGCCAGTATTCTCTATTACCTGATGCTAAACGCGCCGCTTTTGCTCTGTGTAAACGGTGAGCTGTGTTTTGCAATTTATACAAGCGTCTTGGTATTGTAGAGCTCTGCGAGTCTCGATGTCTTTGATCAAGCTGAGACCATAGAATCTATAGCAAATTAGCCACAAATAAGTATTGTGCTAAAGACTTCCAAGTGGATGGAGGAAACGAGCAGCAAGTGTGGACTCTGTAGTTTATGGAATTATTAATTTCAATATCTGGTTGCCTCAGCCTTACAATGCTGCAGGTAACTTCAAAATACATTAACATTTCTAGTTATCGTAACTGCACATTGTCCTGTTCAAAACTACCTAATGGCTGATACAGCTATAATATTTAACCTAAATGTAATTATTTTAATAGCACTTTCTTTTAAGTTGTAATGGGGGAAATGGAGCGACTAGGGCATTGTGAGGGCTTTGCGCGTTTTTAAAGTTGCAAAATATTGTGATTTTTTTAAACTTGTAACTAAAATTAGTATATCTGAGAAATGATAGACCTACAGCGACTATTGTACCTGTTGTCGTCAAAGTTAATTTATGACTCAGATGGAACTGCGGGACAGGAGAGATGCAATCCTTGTGTTTCACTGAAGTCAGGCGAAACCTCACCAGAGATATTTGTTAGCCATCGCTTAATAATTAGTTATATTTTTTTCCTGCCAACAGCAAAATTTCTTGAAGTCCCCCAGGATGTGACTGCTAAAGAAGGGGACGACATTGAGATGTCTTGTGCGTTCCGAGCCAGCGGGACCACCTCGTATTCTCTGGAGATCCAGTGGTGGTATCTAAAGGAAGCCGCCAGAGAGCTGGCACATGGGCTAACGCTCGGCGCCCAGGGCAGCAACAGGGCCAAGGTGGGAGATTTGGACACGGTCCTCGGGGCGCTTGCGTTGCGCTGGCGGATATGCCTTAAATCCCACGTCCTTTTGATATTACCTTCTATAAATGGGAATCACGATAGGGACATCGATGGGGAGTCAGCCACAGACCGTGCCCTGTTCCCCCAGCAACAATGAAAAGAGATGAGTCCGGGAAAGCTTGTGGTAGAAACATTTCCCCAAAACAACATCCAGGGCATGGACAACAGAACAATCCAGCAGTGCAGAAACAAACAAACCTGTGCCTCCCAGTCGAGGTCCAGTCTGGGTCGTCAAGGACTTGCCGAAAGGCAATGTTTGGCGTCGCTCTTGACAAAGACTAATTAGTATCCGTGTCAGGTTTCGGGTCCAAGACAATATTGAGACAAATGGGCATTTTCTGGGAAAGTAATCGATAATTTGGGAGCAGTGCTTCTGATAGGAGCGGAAATCCAGGGCAGGTGCAAGTTTTAAGATCAAACTTTCAAAATAAACTTAGACCCAATGCGGGTCTGGGGAAGTCTAATGCCTGATTCGGGCGAGAACGGGCGGTGAAATCGTCTTTTCTCAGGACAATTCGTTGCGTTAAACTGGAGGACCCGAGGACACGGACAGGAGGAGCCATAAACT
>JARFYF010000017.1:27700765-27711211 GCA_030265395.1 Rhina ancylostomus | reverse complement strand
ACAACAGTTGTCCCATCACAACAGTTGTCCCATCACAACAGTTGTCCCATCACAACAGTTGTCCCATCACAACAGTTGTCCCATCACAACAGTTACAACAATGCTCAACCACCTCAGATATGAAAGATTTAATTTAATTTTTATGATTTGTTTGATATGTTTTCATTCTGTGCCCATTTTATTACTGCATCATATACTGTACATGTTGTTACTCACTTTGGTTGGCCCATTTATTTTGATTGTTCTGTCTTTTGTAATTACAGAAATCTATAAAGCAGTAGCTGAACATAAGAACATATTAAAAGCACAAATGGAGAGAATAAAACCATACTTTGCATTTGATAACTCCAGACCATTGTTGCAGGAACATTTTACCAGCCTAGTCATTCTCAATGTCCAAGAAAGAAACAAAACTGAACATGAGCTCCTGCAGCACAGAGACTATACAGCCTGTGAGCGGACAGATTTGAAGCAGCTTCTTTCACCATCTGCACCTGGAAAACCACCACCACGAGTTACTCTAGTACAGGGAGTGGCAGGTATAGGAAAAAGCATTATGATGCAGAAGCTTGCCCACAGCTGGGCATGTGGAACAATTTACACTGGATTTTATATGTTGCTGTATTTCAGTTTCCGAGAGTTAAACACAATTACTGAGAAAATTAGTCTGACTGAGCTTATCATACGTTGTTACCCTCATTTGTCAGTATCGTGCAAAAATCTCCTGGAATTTTCTGATAGAATTCTATTTCTACTTGATGGATTGGATGAATTCAAATGGTCTCTTGAATTTAATGTTCATTCAGTTGATTGCCCATCCATTGCTCAACACATTAACCATTTGATTGTAAGCATCATAAAGGGAGATCTCCTTCATGATGCAACTGTTCTTATCACATCCCGCCCAACTTCAATCGATTTAGAGCACAAAACCCATTTTAATCGATGTGCTGAAATTTTAGGGTTTTCCAGGAAAGAAATTGCAGCATACTTTCTGAAGTGCCTCAAGGATAAAAAAGTTGCTGATCATGTCTTTCAAACAGTGAAGAGCATAGATTCCTTGTATGGGCTCTGCTACGTCCCTGCATTTTGTGACATCTTGTGCTTCTATCTCCGTAAGTCTTTTCACTCTACAGGCAAGTGGTCCAATCTGTCTTCATTTCCCAGAACAATCACAGATTTGTTCCTCCGATTCACCAAGTGCTTACTGGTCAGTACCAATGGTGAGGAAGACGACCCTGAGTCCTTCTACATAGAAGATGATGAAGACAAGAATGAAATTATTAACTTGGCACAACTTGCATGGGATGGAGTCCTTAATAAAACAATAATATTTTCATCTAAAGACATTAAAAGGAACATCTCTCAAAAGGCCAAAGTAAAAAAATCCTTCTGGAAGAGAATTCTCACCAAAGAGAACCTAGAAATGATGCATTCTCACATTTGGCAGTTTTTCCACTTAACTCACCAGGAATTTTTTGCAGCACTGCATTGTATTTCTGGTGTGGATCATGTGCACAAAGCCTTCAGTTCAAAAGGCAGCACGTTTGAGATTGTGCTAAGGTTCACTGCTGGCCTAGTCTCTCGCAGCAACAGAAAACTTGTCAAACAGTTGGTGCCTGAACACCAAGTTAAAGAAAGAGAAGTCTTTGCAGCTATTGAAAATGCTGCTGCTGTTGATGTTCCAAAAGAAGACAAGCTAAATCCTGAAAATATCAAAAAATATACAGCACACAAAAGACAAAAACTAACAGCCTCTCATTGCCTGTATGAAGCAGCAAATGAAGATCTAACAAAACTAGTTGCTTCCCAAACAAGTGACATTGTAAATTTTTCTTACATCTCTTTGAATGTGACTGATTGCACTGTCATTGCAAACCTTCTTTCATATCACACAACCATTGAAGCACTGGAATTGGATGGGTGCAAAGCTGGAGCTTCTGGTTTCCAAAGATTGAAGTCTGTTTTCTCCAGAGTCAAAACCCTGAGGTACCCTAGGTTTCTGTTACAGGAACTAGAAGCACTAGGAAAAAAGAGTGTGCTTAGCAATTGTAGTGATTCTGTAAGCCATGCAATTCAATTTAAAACAAAGATTACACAGGGGTTTGATACAAGTTGTATGATCTGATTTTCCTTCCAGGTTCTGTGTTTTTTTGATGCACTAATACCCAATGCTCAATGCCATTCAAAGCAGGAAATGCATGCCAGGGCATCTGAATTTTTGTCCTGACGTGCACAGCTCATGCCATTTCTTAGCTACGAGTGCAAAAACGGATTGCAGTAACTGAGGCTTGCCTCAATATTACACAAAGGGAAACTGCTTGAGTTTGTGGAGGCTGGCATTAGTCATAGAATCGTACAGAGTGGAAACAGGCCATTCAGCCCAAATTTGTCCACATTGACTAGCAAGCATCCTTCTGGATTAGTCCCAACTCCCAGCATTTTGTCCAAAGCCTGATGTGCCTAGGCAATTCCATTGCCCATCTAGACAATTCTTAAATGCTGTCAACAACCCAGCTTCAATCACTCTCTCAGGCTCTGCATTCCAGGTACTTGCCACTCTTATCCCCTCCAAATCTCTTTATCCTCTAGTTTTATCTATTACTGTTATTGGGAAAATTTTCCTGCACTCAACCCTACCCATACTCTTCAAAATTTTAAAATACCTCAAACATGTCCACTCTTAACCTCTTCTGTTCCAGGAAGAATAGACCCAC
Source organism: Rhina ancylostomus (assembly GCA_030265395.1). Classification (NCBI taxonomy): domain Eukaryota; kingdom Metazoa; phylum Chordata; class Chondrichthyes; order Rhinopristiformes; family Rhinidae; genus Rhina; species Rhina ancylostomus. Next base: position 27,708,494 of record JARFYF010000017.1, on the reverse strand, counting down.
TTTCTCCAGTCTCTCCTTAATTGCTTCATTCTAGGCAATATCCTGGTGAATTTCCTCTGCACCCTCCCCAGTGCTATCGTATCTTTCCTTCAAGCATTGTACTTATCAGCACTCTGTCATATCCACATAACCTCTGATGTGAACCCTGCCCAGTTATCTTCCACAGCTTTCCTGACACTCATATCCTTTCAATTACTGTTTTCATGACCTGACAACACCCAGAGCAACATTATGCTAATCCAGTGACCTCTATCACAGCCATCTCATCCATGACTACAGACTCCCACCACCACCACCACCACCACCACCACTTCGTATCCCAGCAGCCGCCCATCATCCTTATCCCTATACTGACATATTGCCTTGACCCCATCCCTCCAATTCAAAACCAATCACTGTCCTTCTGAATGCTCGACCCATGGCCTTTTGCAGCCACGATTCTCCATTTCCACTCATATGATTTGATTCTGGTTGGCATTCTGGAGATATCCCATTTGCATTGAGGAATAGTGTGAAAGTAAGACCTTTCTAAATGCAAGGCCTTGCTATATAACACTGATTATTTGGGCATTGTGCACTTCTGAATTTTCCAACAGTAATCCTTTTACAATACATTGCACTGACTGTTTAAATAGGGACCAATCAATTTAGATTGTGGTGATTTGAACAGTGACCTATAAAGATGAATTTATTAAAATATTATCAGTGGAAATGTATTTAAATTATACTTACAGATAACCAGATAAAAGAGCCTCATATTTTTTGGATATTTTGTAAATAATGTTTAAGTTTGACTGTAACATAGTTACTGTTTTTTCAAAATAAGTTGTTTTGCAATGATAACCACATTTTTTTTCATTTATATAAATCTATATTTACATTTAATTTTGAGCAAAGCAGCAAAAGCTATGCAATAAAAATGAAAATACTTACAATTTTAAATTTGTGATTACAGTTAGCACTAAAAGAAATATGGATCAATGTACTGGCTAGAACCAAAGTTTGGAAATTTGTTTCTAAACTCCTTTACTCTTCCAGTTCTGTCTCCTCAAAAAAAAATTGTATCCAAGACTAACTTTAGTTCAACCTTCTAATACCACCTTTGTGCTTCAACATCTGGTACTCCTTTACACCCAAGATAAATAATTTGGATTTTTTTACTGCATCATTGCTGCAGTATTGATGCAAGTTCCTCCTGTTAAAATTGAATAATTAACCAGAGAAATTATAATCTTTAGTTTATGGGAAAATACTAGAAGACCAATAGGATAATTATAATTCAGCAAAGTACATTCACTATTTACGAAGGCAGCAAAAGATAACTATTGTCTTATTTTTTTCTTCACAGTTTAGAGGGAAACATGCTGGAGGATGAAGGAGCAGAGATTATTGGCGATGCACTCAAAAGTGAAACATGTCGAATAGAAACCTTAAGGTAAAACTTCCAAGTTCTTTCCAAATGTTTGCATAATGTTGAAAAACATTGTTTTTATTTGAAGAAATTGTACAAGAGTAAAATTAAAGATGAACCAGGAAGCTTTGGTTAAATACAAATTGAATAAATGTGGAATGAAAAGGGTTAATGTTTCACATCTTAAATGTAACAAAGTCAATAGTGCATTATCTCACAGCTGTTGCCTCCTAAACATGATTTTAAAATCCTTAACTTTGTACTTCTTAGAAACCTGGAGAATGACATCCTTTTAAAGATCAAACTGTCACTGTGTCATTTTTTTTTTTGTCAATTTTAGTAGTGTGTTGGATGTTCTGTTGAATATGGCTGATATGATAAAAATTGGGAGGTGTCATTAAATTTAGTGATGTGAAAGATAGAATCATACAGCACTGAGAGAGAGGCCATTCAGCCCAACTCATTCATTCTAACCTGCAGGCACCCTTTTGTATTAATCCCATTGCCCAGCACTTGGTCCATAGCCCTCTGTGCCCAAGTTATTCAAGACATCTAGACACTCAGACACTTTTTAAATGCTGTCAGCGAACCTGCTTCAACCACTCCCCGGCTGTGTATTCTAGGTACTTGCCCATCTCTGGGTAAATCTCTTCTCTCTTACCCTCAATTTATATTTTATCTACCCTTAATATGGGGAAACATTTTCTGCAGTCTACCCCACTTAATTTTATGCACCTCAATCATGTCCACTCTTGACCTCCTCTGCTCCAGGGAGAACAGACCTGGCCTCTCCAGTCTCTTAACTGAACTGCTCCATCCCAGGTATCGTCCTGGTGAATCTCATCTGCACCCTAAATCTATATCTGATAATTAATTCAGTTATGCAACACAAGTTGTATGTATACTTATACTACAGAGTTTTTGGAGAGCATGGCAATGGTGTGGTTAAGTTATTGCAAAGGTTACCAAGGGGCCTGTTCTAGTGATCCACAGATATGTAAAAAAAATTCCACCACAACCATTGAGGAATTTAACTTCAATTACTTAAATAAAATCCAAAATTAAATGCTAGCATTAGTAATGATGATTGTTGAATTACCTTTTTAAAAAGCGCACAGTTGGTTCATTAATGTTCATCAGAGAAGGAAATCTGCCATTATTACCTAGTCTGGCTTACCTACCATCCCAGACTCATCAATAAGGCTAACTTTCATCTGCACTCTGAAATGGCCAACAAGCCATTATGTCCAGGAAGCAATGAGGAGTGGGAAAATAATGCCATGAAAGAATAATTAAAAGTTGCACAGTTTGGCATTCTAACTGTTCCAAACCAGTTTCCTGGCAGTATTTATAAAAGTATTTATAAAAGAATCCGTGACAGATTAATGAACTTCTGCAGGGTGGCAATGTTGATTATTGAATCCATGTAAATGAAACACAAGGCATATAAGTGGTTGGGATTATTTTTCACATATTACATTCTACTTTTAATTGCTTTAAAAAAAGTCTTGCTGATCAACATTCATGAAGAGAAGAAGAAAAGATAAGTGAAAACAAAATGTAGGTCCCTTAAAGCCAGAATCTGGGGACTTTATAAAGGGGAACAATGAAGTGGCAGACCTTTTGAATACATACCTTTTGTTCTGTCTTCAGAAGAGGACACATATTGAGGAACCGAGGGTCCAGTGAAAGGGAGGAACCAAAGGAAATCAGTATCAGTGGGTAAATGATGTTAGGGAAATTAACGCAATTGACAAGTCAAGTCGAGTTTATTAGCACGTGCACAAGTATGGTGAGGTACAGGTGCATTGAAAATCTTGCTTGCAACAGCATCAAAGGCAAATAAATTCCTAGGACCTGATAATCTACAACCCAAAGTACTTAAAGAAGTGAACCCAGAAATAATATGGTTTGCTAATCATTTTACAAAGTTCTGTAGATCATGGAATAGTTCCAACAGATTGGAGGGATGCTAATATAACACCACTATTTAAAGAAGGAAGTAGGAAAAAAAGTAATTTATAGACTGGTTAGCTTGACATTGGTAGTGGGGAAAAGGGAACCAATGGATGTGGTGTATTTGGATTTTCAAAACACTTTTGATAAGGTCTCACAAGATATTAGCTTGTAACTTTAAAGCACTTGGAATTGGGGATAAGGTAATGATATGGGTAGAGAACTGGGTTGGCAGACAAGAAACAACAGTAGGAGGAATAAGCATGTATTTTTCTGTGAGGTAGGCAATGGCCAATGGGGTTCTGCAGGGATCAGCTATTCACAATAATATTAATGATATAGATGAGGGAATAATATGTAATATCTCCAAGTATGCAAAAAAAAACCCACAAAGCTGGATAGGAGTATGATCTGTGAGGAGGATGCAAAGACCTTCCAATATAATTTGGACAGATGAGTGACTAGCCAAATATGAGGTGGCAAAAAAAATTACTACTCTGTAGGAGGCCCTGGTGACACCTTGAGTAATGCATGTCATTTTAGTCTCCTTTTCAGAGGACAGATTAGCTTGTCATGGAGGGGCTTCCATCCTGGGATGGCAGCATTGATGTTTGGAGAAAGATTGGATCAAACAGGCCTATATTTGCTAGAGTTTGAAAGAATGAGAGCGGGTCTCATCAAAACCTACAAAATTCTAATAGAACTAGACAGACTAGATGCAGAAAGAATGCTTCTGATGGTGGGAGACTCCAGGACCTGGGGTCACATTCTGAGGATAAGGGGGTAAGCCAGCTAGGACTGAGATGAAGAGAAATTTCCTCATCAATAAAGAATGATAAACCTATAGAATTCTCTACCACAGTAAGCTTTGAACCCAAATTATTAAATATATTCAAGAAGAATTACTTATCATTCTCAGGACTGAAGGAATCGAGGGATATAGGGAGGAAGTTGAAATAGGGAACTGAACTTGGATAAATCAGCCATGATCACATAGAATGGTGGAGCAGCCATAAAGGGCTGACTGGCATATTCCTGCTCTAAACTACTATTGTTCTGTGTATAGCAGTTGTTTAAAAAATATTGTACAACAAGCAGAGAAATACATTCTACAAAACATTCTGGAATTAATTCTGTTCAGCACAACCAAAAGGACTGTCTGTTCTTCAGTCTATGTTTCAAGAGCCTGTGTTTTAATGCAATAATGAATTCACCTTTTGCCAAGTTTTGATATTGGTTTGGCTGATGAGAAATATGTCCAGCCCCATTGTCTTTAGATTGCATACTATGATTCAGATGTTGCACAATTGTATTGTACATCATATTCGGATATTGTTGAAATCCGGATCTATGCTGTGACAAAAAAAGTTAACTCAATGGTTGGAATCTTTGCAGGTTGAAGCACAACTCCATAGGGGAGAAAGGGGCTGCACAAATTGCAGAAGCTTTGAAAACAAACAGCAGTTTGAAAATACTGGGGTATGTATTAAATGCTTGCTAACTCCCTGGAACATGTCTAAGTGACAACAAGAAGTTCTATTTAATGTAGTACTTAAACCTCATCAATGAGTAAATATTTAAACTGAACCACAAAAGGAGAAATTGGGTAGAATCTTGATCAAAAAGGTCTATTTTAAGGAGCAGTTTTTAAATTAGGAAAAAGGAAGAGAGGTGGAGAGGTTAAGGAAGGAAATCTTAGAGAGGAATCTCCACAAAGAAGAGAGCAGCGCAAATAACTTGATTAACTGAGCTACTGCTACAGAGGTAGAAATAAGCATTCTGAACAAATGATGCACATTGGTATAATATACATTTTGTCAAATAATACACCAAGTTTGTCATCCCTTCTGGTTTAGCTTCATGCATTTGCAAGGGAGGGACATGGGGTTGATGGCAAAGAAAAAGAATTTGTAATGGGACCAAAAACAAAGGCTTTTCAATATTGAATTGGAGAAAATTTGTGCTCATTCAGTACTGGATGCCAAACAAACAGTGTGACTTAAAAACCATGACTGGCTCAAGAGTGCTGAGGTGGAGCTGGATATCGTCATTATAGATATGGAAAGAGTTACTTGATCTAGAATACTGGTGGTTAGGAGCAGCTTGTAGATGGCAAATAGAAGGGGCCAAGGACAAATTCTTGGGGAACACCATGGTAGCAGAGCAAGCCCTGAGGGAGAAGGCCACATTGGTCATCATGGCCACGTTGCTGTGGCCGTGACTGGAAGAATGATATTGGAATCAGACAATGTAAGTCCCACCCAGCAAAACAATAATGAAAAAAATGCTGGAGGACAATGATGTAGCTAACTATGTCAAAGGCTGTGAATAGGCAGAAAAAGATGAAGAAGAGATTACCTTTGTCATACTCACTTGGGGTATCATGATTGATTAGAAGAATTCAAGCAAGTGGTTTTTGAAAAATTCTGGAGATGAAAGAAATATGGGGTAAGACTAAGGGCTCAAACAGTGCTTTTTATAATGATTTAACCAAATTGTTGTAGTAACCGATAGATCTCTGATTTTAACTAAATCATTTTGCTTTCGTTAGATTGAGAGCAAATGCTGTCAAAGCCAAAGGTGCCCAGTTAATGGCCGAGGCCCTGGAAGTCAACACCACACTCAGAGTTTTGGGGTATGTTGTTGTTTCTCCCATTTGTGTTGACATGATAAATTACAGCAATTCAGTGCAGCATCGTTTACCAGTTATTTTGAAAACTCCATTGTGCCTCCAGATATTGACCAACAGGAATTCTCATTGTAGCTTGTGCTGTACATGTTAGAAGTGTTCTCAATTTATCTTGTATATTTTATTATATATAACCTTTAAATAAACCAGAGATCAAGAAGCGAACATTTGTACTCAATTCTATCATCAGTCAATTGTAGAACTGGGCCTTAGATTTACTTATCTATATGATCTAAAAAAAAATCCCTGGATGTTGTGCCAGATCTCCACCATTTGCTCACATCTTTGTACAGGAGAGAACTTCCGGTTGAGCAAGTTACTTCAGTGGGCTCTCCCCATCAGGAGCAACAAACAATCTGCTGGAGGAACTCAGTGGGTTGAGCAGCATCTGTGGGAGGAAAGAAATTGTCAACATTTCGGGTCAAAACCCTGCATCAGGAATTCCCTCCAGAAAGCTCCAGAGTAACCAGTGTATGGTGGTAGCTGCCAGGAAAAGTAGAGGCATACTAACCCTCACAGGGAGGAGTGTGAGCCACAATTGGTACTTCACGATAGACCAATTGGCAAAAGTTGAGGGGAGTGTGTTCCAGGGAAACAGGCGTCAGTGATCCTGCACAGATCAGCTGTTGCCAGAAACACGCTAATGGTCATTCTACTCACTAGCCTCATGCAACAAGTTTCAAGGTGCAGACTTTGGTGGGATGAATCTGGAGGGCATGATTGGTACAATCCTCGTGAAAGCAACGGGTTGGCATCTCAAGGAACTCTTTGTTCATGAAGCTGTTCCGTGCTGACTGTGTCTTTTTAGTACTTAGAAAGACCCACTGGAAGCTCACCCTATGGGTTCTGATAAGAATGTGGAACAAGAAGAGCAATTTGTCTCATCATTTTAATTCCTCTCTATCAATGCCTATACCTGATTCTTTACAATTTATTTGACATCTGAGGAAAAATGTGTTTATTGTATCAGTTTATAATTTGCTTAAGCAATCAGGGGAACTATAATCTTAAAATGAACATTAATATATTTGTATATCTTTGTCCTCAGCTTACAATGTAACAAGATTGGCGATGAAGGTGCAATGTACATGGCACGAGCAGTTGAAAGAAATTGCGGCTTGGTTGAATTACGGTATATATTGAATCTTAAATTGCATACTAAAATTTATCCCAACTTAACCTGTTAAGGCACACTCATCTTTGTAACAACTATTATTGCCTGTTTATTGCCAGATTTTTCTTTTTCCTTTAAGGCCAAGACCTCAGGTCCTCAGTTCCTTTGAATTATTAATCCTTACAGACATCACCCAATCATATCCACTCTTCAGCTGACAATTCCCTTATTATTCAAAAAATTGCTGCATGTTGTGTGTCCTCAGTAATAAGAATTATTTTAACAGCATTCTCAGTGATGGTAACTCCACAACCACAAATTACTTTATCCTGATCTCATCCTAGTTACCTCCCTGGAGTTTGCTTTCCACTTTCATGATCAATACCATTTTATTTTTTTTAAATTAAACTCTGTTCTCTTTGGAAACTCATCCATTTAAATTATTTTCAAATGGAGACTCTTCTGATACCTTACTCACTTCTCATCTGATTGATGGCCTGTTTCTTAATTCATCTCTAATTCCTATCTTTGGCTTCTTTTACCTCCCCAAATCTTATGT
>JARFYF010000017.1:27571465-27585958 GCA_030265395.1 Rhina ancylostomus | reverse complement strand
ATTTTATACAAGGGAGTTGTGTTGGACAAATTTTGATGTTATTTGAGTAGGTAACCAGTAGAGTGACTGGTGGGATAAAAGGATGGAGTATATTCACATCTTCCTTGTGGAAGATGACTGCAGAAGCAAGATATTTAAGATATTTATTGATTAGTTACGTGTATATCGTTACTGAGAATGTGCAGGGGGGCAGCCTGCAAGTGTCGCCACTCTTCCAGCGCCAACATAGCATGCCCACAACTCCTAACCTCTACATCATTTTGGAATGTGGGAGCAAACCAGAGCACCCAGAGGAAAACCATGCAGACACACAAGGAGAACATACAAACTCCTTATAGACAGCGGCAGGAATTGAACCTGGGTTGCTGGCAATGTAATAGCGTTTGGTTATATGTGAGTATTTTCAAAGCCAATTAATTTGGTCCCCTCATTTATGATAACAGCAGAAACCAGCGAAGGTGAGAACCACCAGTGTGTTAGCAATAAGCCATAACCAAAATACTGCAGTTGGATGCTTCAAGCAAAGAAGCTGAAAATGCACAGATGGTCAGATTGTGTCTGAAGTACAAGGTATTTCAATTGTGGCCTTTTGTCAGACTTACCAATGTAGTTTGGAGGCAGGGTTTACTGCTGAAATGTACAGTTTTTTTTTCTGTTGATGAATGTTGCTTAATGTTGAGCACTTCTAATTTTATTTTGTCATTTTGCATAAGTGTATTGAGCTGTGATCTTCACCAATTCAGACATAAGCAGTTGTGTGTTTATTTGATCACAGAAAGTACTTGCTTACACTTCCATTTTTAGGGGACATGTTCTTTAATTGTATCACAGTGACTTTCATATCATCACCATTCTTCTATCGCAGAAGAGCACTTTTTGTTACTATTGGAAATCAGTTACATGAAAAGCAGTGCATTCTGATCTGCATGCTTGGCTTTTGTAAACTGTTGTATTCTGTTGCAAAACATTGTATGCTACTTTGGAGTCTGATTAAATATATTTTAACATGAAGGCTACATATAAGTAGGGATTGAATAGAAAAGGATTTGCTGGCATTGATGGGATGAGATTTTAATTTTATTGTGTATTTGCCAAATTCAAGTAGTTCTTCCCTCTGTAATGTGCTCCTGAAAATTGTCTTTAGATCAAAACATTGAAAAACAGTGCAAATTTAAAATTAAAACCAAATGTTGATTAGTTGGAACAGGGGTTGTAGCGAGACAGATTTAATTCTCGGCTGCATGTAGAGGGAATGGCACGGAGATGAAAAAGCTGTAAAGATAAATTAAGTTGATGGCACAATTCCAAAGCAGGTCTTTTTCAGTTTTCAAATGGAGTCACCTCATCTCATTTTTCTTGCTGTTCTGTAATCTTGCTCAGGCCACAGTACTTGCAGAAAAAAAATCACATGAATTTAGAGGCTGGCACATGTTCCTTCTTGAAGGTTTTCTCTTGGTTATGATTGTGTTTGCTGCTTTTACATGGATGTACTGAATTTCTTGCTTAGGCTTTCATTTCAGACCATTTGACCTGTGGAAGGAGCATGCGTATACATGCATGTACTGGGGGAAAAAACTTGTACCTGGCCAAATTGATAAATCAGTGTGCAGAAGATTAATCATGAAATGTAACATTGTGTACTATGCTGCACTAATTCTCTAGTGTGCTTAGTATCCATTCAAGCTAAACAGAAAGATTGTGAGTCACTGTTCAGTTGCATCTGTGATGAGCAGATGGGAGCTGTGTTTGCTCCAGAGGGGTATTTTGGCCACAGATTAGCATTTTTCACATGTTGAAGTATCTGAAGCATGAAATTGATCTGTTGAAACTGCATCTGTTGGATGACAAGCTGGAAAATGCTCTTCACACACTTGCTAGCAAAGGATCAGTGATAACATATTATTTTAAACTATGATGTTTTTGACAATATTGTGCTGCTAGGGAACTTCAGATGTTGTTGGTTGATAAACTTATTGAATTTGCATTGTAGGTCTTGACATTATATAACTGTGATATTTAAGTTTAAATTGTTTGGATAAATTCCCATTCTTGGGCAAATAGTTACTGCACCTGCCAGCTGCCAATTTTAAACTGATAATGGGAGTAGACTTTTATTGGGATGGCATGAGATAACTAATATGGTGGGGCATGAATATATAATTAAGTAAAGTTTTCATTAAATTGTAGACATTGAGGTTTAAGTTGACAGCTTTTTTAAAAGGTATATTTAATCTAAATTACTTTTACTTTAAAATGGCAAACTAGATTGTGCATTTTGTTTTATTTGGAAGAGAATGCATCAGGTTATCATAAGTGTGTTTCTTAAAACTATGAATGTTTTAACGATTGGGATCAAATCATCTGATCTCATGGGCTGTTTTCTTGGTTACAAGGGCTGTGCCCTTTGCTCTCCAATGCAGGTGTCTTCAGATGCTGAAATCTCCATGATGTGTCTTTGTGCCAACAAATGAAGTTAAAGTGTGTTTGTGAGCTCTCATAATTAAAGGCACATTGCTGATTCAAGTGTTACATGTGTAATTGTGAGAGCTTAGTTGTATGTTAATAAGAATCATTTACAAAGCAGTTTATACAGAGCAAAACTGTGCTAATTCCATTTGAGTTTTGCTTATAATATGTCCATCCATTGGTAGCTTTGTTTGTTTATTAAGGTTTGGGTTTCAGTGTTCCAACGTTAAATTTGTTCTTGGAAATCTGAATGGTCAGAGGAATTTTTAAACATAAATCCATAGAGAAACCAAGGAAGCATTTACACTGTATAAACAGTCCTTCATTCTGCAGCTATAATTCAGGTTGTGTCCAGACAAAACCACATTCACATTGACTGACTGAGATTAAAACTTCCCCAAGAGAGCTGTGTGTATGGCTTGGTATAAAAGAGGCCATATCCTTCTGCAAACAAGTGAAATCTATTACACTTTGAGAAGGCAGAATAAAATCCTCTGAAATGGGGCTTGGCAGATTTACATTGTACCCTCAAGGTTAAATGGGTCCATTGAATACTTTGAAGGCTGCAAGTTGAATATCATGTCAAGTGAAAGTGATGAGGCTTCCCCTCCAAGGAGTCATGACGTTTCGGTTGAAGTCATTGATTTCTGACTTCGAGTTCAAAAAGATCTTAACATCTGTGCCAAGTCAAAATAATGTACAATAAATGCAAAATTTTAAATTTAAATTCATCCTAAACCAAAACTGAGGGAGTTAATTGGACTGGCTTTCACCTTTCTGATCATTGTTAATATACATAGCAGTATTTCAGCAACAATTCCATCTTTGCTGCCCTCTAGATGTTAACATTTTCCTTTCTTACAACTGGGGAAATGTAGAAGTTGTATTTATCTGAAAAGGATCAGAGGAATCTTTTTTGTGAGCATGATTTGGCACCAGTTTACAAAATCAGCTTGCAAAATTGTGTGTGTAGGTAATGTTTGGTAATGTGGCTTTCTGCAAATAAGATCTCTCTGATGCTGTGGCATTTTTATAGAAGACTGTTTGCATAGTCCTCAGAGAAACAATAATAAAAAATGCACAGGGATCCTCCAAGCCTTAAGAAAATAAATAAATGAATGAATGGATGTGATGGCTGTGCGAGTTGCAAATGGCACCTGTTCTTTAAATGATGCATCTTTTGTCTCTCAGCAACTTTTAACATGTCTGAAGTTAGGCAGGGAGGAAATGGGGAGCTACCATCCTGTTGGCTGACAGCGACAGCTGGGAAAATACTGAAGTGGATTGCATGACAAGATTGGTTGATCAGGTCATTAAAAAAATGATTGAGCAAAGTCAGTATGGATTAATGAAAGGGATATCCTGTTTGACCAATTTATTGTAGTTCTTTGAGGATGTATCTCGCAGAATAGTTGGGGGAAACCAGTGGATGTCATGTCATTTTCAGAAGGTTCTCAATAAGGTCTCATGCAAGAGTTTGGTGACCAAAGTTGGAGAATGTGAAATTGGGGTTATATATTATCTGTGGATTGACAGTGGGTTAACAGTTTTGTTACGTACCACCCACAAAAGAAACACACCGAGTCATATATAAGTGTTAGAAACTATTTTATTAATAACTACTTAAGATAATAAGGAAAAAAAATAAAAATGTTGAATATTAAATATTAACCTGTGTGTGGTAAATTCCCAAACTCCAAGTCCAGGAATAGTTCTCAAAGTTCAGTTAAGCAAGTCATAAGGTGAAATGTGAGCAAAGGCTTTTGAAAAACCACCATTGACTGAAGAGAAAATGTAGAGAGAAAATAGAGAGAAATTACAAAATCCAAATGTTCCACGATGGAACCCATACGACACCCCAGTCACTGATGATCTCCATTCCTTTGTTCTGAAGTATCTGCCACTGCAAAAGGCCTTTGAGATGTGGCCGTCCATGGAAATACCTGTTTCCTTCTGCAGGTTAATGACAAAGTGGACTCCACTGGATTATTCCAAAAATCCATATGTGGATTGTAGTGACAGACACAGTTATTGTTTTTCATCCATCGATTAGAGACCAGCAGGCAGGGTGTCTCTCTCCCTCTCTCTCTTTGACTGACCACTCCAGCACGACCTTATCTCCTGTTGTTGTAATCACGTCACACACACACTACTGTGCTACGTCTTAAAGGGACATTCACCAAATAGTAACCTAATCTGTAACAGAAAGAATAATTTATTTTATATAAAGTTGTATTTTCTTTAAGGACACCCGTTGTGTATAATTGTTCCTGGCTTGGTTGAGGACATTTTTTGCCATCCAGCTAAATATTCATCAGAAAATTTCCCAGCTCAACATTTTGGCTTTAAACAATAAGTGGTGACAGATTCCCTATGATCTTGTTTCAACTTCCTGTTTAGAGCAAAGCATTTGTGGTGTCACTTGTTAAAATTATTAAAAGCCTAAAATGTTGATTTTTAATGGAAACTACAATAATACTCTGATAATCTGCTGATCGATCATTCAGAAATCCCAATGGTTTGGCATCTGGCTCCTGAAGTGCTGACTGCCACACAGCTTTTCACAGACCCGGGCCCCAGTTCACATGCTTGGTTTAGCTCACCGGGATCCTGGTTCCCACACTTCCTTTAAATGAACTGGAGCCCTGTGTGCCCTACTCCCTTGAAACCCACCTCATTCTGTTTCCAGCAGTGTAATGAAACACACTGGATCCCTGTTTCCCACACTACCTTTAATCTAACCAGGTTCACTGGAAAATTTACAATGCTGGATAACATCTTTAAAAAAAATTGAATTAAAAATGTACTGGAGCACCAATCGGAATAGCTTCCAACATCTTGGAAAATCTGCCAGTCCAAAATTCCGACCATGCTGGATTAACAGTCTTACTGTATTTGCATTGTTCACACGTATACAGAGGGCTGTTGGTCTTTCTTGCAAACTAGATCCTGTACTAGGGAATAATGGAACTTTTTATTGTGTCACTTTCCAAATTCATTCAATTCTTTTGGTTGTTTTTAGTGATAAGTCTAATATAAAAATATTGATGAATTGGAACAGTATTGTGAGTGCTGATGAGTTCCTTAATTTGATAACTATATCTCTTACTGTACATTTTCAGCAATATCTATTTTTATTGATTAAAAGCCAGTGTTTTCTTACAAATGCTGGGTTGAATTTCTTCTGTTTTATAACTGTTCCTGTTATCACAATAATATGCTTGTAATTTCTTGCTGAATTCTGGAAGTATTTATTTTGGAATAACCTTGAGATTTCAGTCATTAAAATGACCAAAATAAATTTGATAATTATAATGTTCTTTACAGCAAATAACCGGAAGTTGCTGCCCCCCGTGACAAATTACTGTCCTTTATTCTCTTTTATTAATAAGTAATTGTTTATACTAACATTTAACCTTAAACTTCACTTGACTCCTTTTGAAAGTGTTGAAAGAGCAATTGATTTAATAATTAACTGCCATTTTGCTGTATCTATAAATGGACAAGTATTGTTGATAAATATTTTTGAACTTCATGCAAAATGTTAAAGTTTGACTGTTTTCGAAGTGTTTCAAAATTACTTGAAAGTCTGACATTAAACATACAGGTTTGTAGTACACTTAATGTGAATTGTCTCAATTGCTTACGGATAGGTGTCCGACCTGAGGCAACTACAACTGATTGTTGACAAACCTGTTAATTTGTACTGTACCACGATTGCAAACTGTAAAAATGCAGTAAATTATAGTTCATGTGCAAGAAATATGAGATGACTAAATAAAGAATCATTATATCCATTGATTATTTATTTTCAAAACAAACAACTCTGTAGTACAAGCTAAAACTTTGTACAATTGCATGAATCCCCTGTTTGATTCAGGAATAATTGGTATGAAGAAGTTTGAGAGAAGTCTCCACAAATTTCTGTACATAATACTTGTGCCTCACACTATGCTCAATTGATTACTCAACAGATCACTGCTCACAGGAGCAAACTGTCATGCGGGTCAGAGAAGGATATGGCACAGAAACAGGCCTTTTGGCCCACCAAATCCATGCTGTCAACCACCCATTTTACACTAATCGTTAACCTATATTTTATTCTCCCCACATTCTCATCAATTCCCCCCATATTCTACCACTCACCTGCACATTACAGGACAATTTATAATGGTCAATTAACCTACTAACCCACATGCTTTTGGGATGTGGGGGGGAATTGGAGCACCCAGAGGAAACCCACACAATCACAGGGGGAATGTGCAAATTCCACACAAAGAGCACCAAAGGTCTGAATTGAACCCAGGTCTTGGCTGCTCTTATTCAGGATTATTTTTGCTTCACCTGGTATTGTACAAAAGCATGACAAAGTGAGCAATCATGACTAGAGGTGACTGGTCACATGCACACCAAGGTGCCGTGTTATCTTTTCGGTATTGCTGCAGTGACTGGGAATCTGCAGAGTTTTAAGTCAGTTGGGCAATACCATTCTCCAGGGTACAACAGGCAAGCACACAGTGATAGAGAAGCCAGTTGCATCTTCGAAGGTACCTCCCCGTGGGACCGGCTGCAGTTGATTAAGAATCCATAACAAATCTCGTTCTAAGACCCATCACAGATTTTGTCATCCTAATCTATGGTTGAGCCTGACCTTCCCTTTTATTCAACCCTATCTGTAAAAATTTGATTTGTATGCAACTTTGGTCTCTATGCCAGCCTGAACTTGAATCTAGGACTGTGAATGTGCTGGTGTAGCAATTTCAGCAATGAACTCCTCACCATTCTTTGCTGCTCGTAACCATTTAGAATTTCATCAGTTGTCCACATTTGCCTTCCTGAAGACAATCAGAATCATGCAAGTGTTTTAAATAGGATCCAGGATATACATTTAAATTTATTGAAAACCAAATTTATCCATTAGAAACCACTTCATGTGGAAGAATCAAGTATGTGGAATAAGTGACCAGGTGAAGCAGCAGAGAAGGCTGTTAGTGGTATTCTAGTGCAACTGGGATATTGTGAAATATTGGAATGCTCAAGGGACGAGTCTGTCCGTTGTGCAATGGCAAGTAGTTAACCATGCAAGATTATTTGGCTTTCAGTTCTTTCAAACTAATTTCATTTAAGCTAATCAGATTGATTGTGAAATATGAGATAACTTCCAATTGCTCAACACTAGGTTTTCAATCTGATGTATTCATGTGTGTATTACAAAATGTTTTGAAATTTCTCAGTGCATATTTTCAACTAAATTTGGATTATGACACTGCTCCACAGATCGATAGTTATGGACACATATAGTGCTGCTGCCCATTGTATTGTGTGGCCATCCATTAATGTCCAATACCAGGAGATTCCACCATTTTCCCCTCCACTATACTCCTCCCTAAAGTTACCCCTCACTATTACAGTCTGCACACAATTTGTGCTGACGCTTACTAAAGACTCAACATTGATTAGCTTTAGTTATACATAGTTCTCAAGCATCACAATTTGCCAGAGGAAGCTTAATTTCACTTTGGGCTTTCAAAACTATATTAAATTACATCTTAGTTACTTATTCTTAAAGTACAAAGAAGGCTAAACAGCCCATCAAGTTGTCCTGACTCTCAAGAGCACAATCCCATCCACCTTAGATCGATCTACCTTTTTTTTTCTCTCTCACTTGTCCAACTCCCCTTTAATTCTACACACCCACCAACATTTTTTTTAGGATATAGGAAGAAGCTGCAAGACATTATGCAGACAAGAACATACAAACTCACACACACAGCATCTGAGGTCATCCCAGAGTTGAGGCAACAGCTCTAATTGCAGCATTGCCACATTGACCTGCAGTGGATGTGCATAACAAATAGTTTGATTATTTATATGAGCATCACTACTTAAAGTGACTTACCAATCGTTGACTGTTAAATCTTAAAAAGTTGATTTTAGATATTTGCTCAGATCTTCTTCAAGATGATTGAGTGGGCACCCCTAGCTATGTATGCAACACTAGGACTTGTCTCTTGGTCTAAGCACTCTCAGCATCATAAGATACATACTGCATTGCATTTGATGTGAGATCAGCTTATTTAGAGAAGATTAGAGGAATGTGGTTAAGCAGATATTGTTTCAGATATTCCACAACTGCTGTACTGAGACCAGCAAGTTCCCAAGTTCAATTCTTCGAATTTTAAGTCAGCTGTTGACTGTTGGAGAGGGAACAGCTGGTTTCTCTGGCTTCTGTGCTTGACAAAGTGAAACATATGAGTTAAAAACAAGAGTCCTTTATCCTTTAAGAACATGAAGCATTCCACCCCTTGCTCCTGCTTTGCTATTCAATAAGATCATGGCTGATCCTTCACCTCATGCTGAGTTACTAACCTCATCTCCCTTCAATTCCCTTCAATGTTCAAGATGCAAACATTCATGACTAGCTGGGTGAACATTTTCCTCACTTTTGTTTTGAATGGCCAACCCCTTATTTTCAGGCTGTGACCCTGGTTCCAGATGTTCCAGACAGGGGAGACATCATCGCTACACACTCTGTTAAGCCCTCTTAAGAATTTCATGTTTCAATGAATCACTTATAATTCTTCCAACCTTTGAAGAAACTAGGCCCAATCTACTTAATCTATGCTTTTAAGACATCACCTGATCACAGAAATCAATCTGGTAGTCCTTGTTATACATCTCCTATCAGAAGGAATATTGTATATATTAAAATTGTACATAAATCAGAGTTGCATGTCTAATTAAGGGACTGACCTATTCAATTAATTAAGCTGCATGGGTTGCAAATGCCCATCATGTGCTAAAGCAGTGTTTGAATGATGTGCATGGATGTTATAGAATGCATGGGTGTGTTATTAAGGCATGGATCTCATAAATCAATACCATAATATCTGCTCTTATTCCTGACATTTCAGTGACATACTGTATTTCAATTATTTTTATTTCAGAGTTCAAGTAAATAATATTTTACAATCAAAAGAAATAAAATGGTGACTGAAACTTCATCATGTGCAAATAAAAAGACTGGAGTCAAATTCATTAAGGTTAAATACAGACCACGAGAATACAATACATAAGAACAGAAAAGGATGAAAAGATTCATCAATGAATGGTGAATGTGGCAGCATCAAAATGAGTTTTGTTTGCTTGAGATAGAGGAAAAACTCAAATTTCCTTCAATAAACAGTTGCAGATTTACCTCGCGGTTTTGTGTTTCATTTCCTCAGCTGATCCATTTTTGTCATAAATTTCTTAATCCGTTCAGGTTCAAGTTCATTGGCCCAGTATCCTGCTTTTTTAAAATGTGAGCCAACAATGAAGGCATCTGCATCCATGTACTGCTCCATGTTTTCACAGGTCACACCAGAGCCAATGAGGACAGGAATTTTTAAAGCCCGTTTAACCTCTGCAAAGAATGACAGAGATGTAATTAAAACAAATACCTTGTATTCCTTGGGGAATAATAATCCGAATGTTATACTGCAATCCGAATGTTAACTGCTATATGCTGCAAAACACAGAATGGAATCTATGTCAAAAAAGGCAGACCATATGAATTCTGAACTTTTATTTAATGAAACAAAACTAGTTCACCTGTGGAGTGGTAGAGGGGAGAAAATCAAAAGCTTCAAGTAACAACTTAATAAAAGGCCAACTCAAAGGATAATGGTAAAAAAAGGAATTCTCAGCAGTAAGTGAATTCAGTAATGGATCTTTTCAACTAAAATCTAGATTCAAATTGTCAAAAACTGCTATGTTATCAAGGACACAAAGTTAGGAAAGACTCAAATATGAATCAGATGTGTAAAAATGCTTTGGTCTTTACTCAGAATCAGATTATTATCATTAACTTCTATGACTTGAAAGCTGTTGTTCTGTGGCAGCAGCACAGTGTAAAGACATAAAAATGACTATGAATTACAAGATAAATAAATAGTGCAAAAGAAAAGGGACAATGAGGTAGAGTTCATGGACCATTCAGAAATCGGGTGATAGAGGGGAAGATGCTGTTCGTAAATTGCTGAGTGTGGGTCTTCAGGCTCCTGCACCTCCTCCCTGATGGTAGTAACGAGAAAAGGGCATGTCCCAGATGGTGAGGGTCCTTAGTGATGCTTGATTCACAGAGGATGGTCATGATATTTATAAACCTAATGATTTTTACACTACTAAACATATTGCCTTAGACAGGATTAAGAACTTAATGCACAATGCAGCTAAATAATATCCATACAAAATATTTTGGTGGGAAGGAATACTTATTATGCAAGCTCTTTGACTATACTTTTTGTCGGCTTACTACACTCTGGGACAATTTCCATAAGGGAAGTGGAGTGTGGTCCCTATCTTTGAAGAAGAACCAAGATAGATTCAGGCAACCGTAAACCTTTTAGTTGACACCAATAGTAGCAAAAAGGACAAAAACAGAAAATGCTGGAAACACTCAGTGGGTCAGCATCTGCAGAAAGGAACAACTATTAATGTTTCAAGTTGAAGAGCCTTCATCAGAAAAGCACAGGATACCTGACCGAGGTTTAAAAGACAGCAAAAGGATTAACTATGTGTGGATTAACAGTATGTTCCAATCAGACAGAGAATTATAGGCTCACAATTTTAAGATAAACAAATTACCTGGATACAGTATTCCAGGAGGCAATCACACCCCTTAGGTTAACTATCTCTCAACTGACAAATGCTCAGGGGCAGGTTGACGTGACTGCACAAGAGCCTCAGCCATTCCCCTTGTCCAACAGCTTTGAGGTGCTTGCTCCCTGTGTGGGATATGGGTGGGGAGGTGCAGGGAGCCATTCAAGTGGGGGGAGAAAAGAGAAACGTGGTAGTCATAGGGCATAGCATAGTTAGGAGAACAGATACTGCTCTTTGCTGCAAAACCAGAGATTCCTGAAGGCTGTGTGGCCTGCCTGGTGCTAGCGTTAAGGACATCTCTTCTGGGCTTGAGAAGAACTTGGGAGAGGATCCAGTTGCCATGTTTCACAGAGGCACTAGTGATATAGGCAGGACTAGGAAGGAGGTTGTGCTGAGTAATTATGAGGAGCTAGGCACAAAACTGAAAAGCAGAACCACAAGGTGGACATATTGCCAGGACCTGATGGCCTGCACCGAAAGGTTTTAAAAGGAAGTGACCGCACAAATAGTGGCAACGTAAGAAGACAGGTCGGTGAAGAAGGTGTTTGATATGTTTGCCTTCATCAGTCAGAGCATTGAGTACAGGAGTTGGAGCATCATGTTGCAATCGTACAAGTCATTGGTGAGACCACACCTAGAGTATCGTGCACAGTTCTGGTCGCTCAACTTTAGGAAGGATGTCATTAAACTGGAAAGGGTGCAGGAAAGATGGTACCGGGACTGGAGGGCTTGAGTTATAAGGAGAGGACCAATAGGCTGGGACTTTTTTTCCCTGGAGCATAGGAGGCTGAGTGGTGTCCTTATAAAGGTTTATAAAATCATGAGCGGCATAGATAAGGTGGAAGGTCACAGTCTCTTTGCCAGTGTAAGTGAGTCTAAAACTAGAGGCCATAGATCTAAGGTCAGAGGGGAAAAATCTTAAAGGGACTGAGGGGAAACTTTTTCACACAAAGGATGGTGGGTGTATGAAACAACCTGCCAGAGGAAGATGTAGAGGCAGGTACAATTACATTGTTTAAAAGACATTTGGACAGCTACATGGAAAGAAATGGTTTAGAAGGATGTGGGACAAACACAGGCAAATGGGACTAGCTTGGACAGACATCCTGGTTGGCATGCACGAGTTGGTTGAAGGGCCTGTTTCCATGCTGTATGACTATGGCTCTGTGGACCTGTGGGCGGAAACTTTTCAAAACCCACTAGGAAGGTACCAGAAGATTGGAAAACAGCCAATGTGACCCCCTTGTTCAAAAAGGGAGGAAGAAATAAGGCAGGGAACTATAGGCTAGTTAGTTAACATCTAAAGTTGACCAGATGCTAGAGTCAATAATCAAAAGAGGAAATAACTAATCATTTAGAAAAGCTGAATATAATCAAACTTAATTCTATAAAAGGTAAATCATGTTTGACAAATTTGCTCAAATTCTTTGACATGGAAAATTGATAGAAGGTATTTGACAAGGTGCCACAGAACAGGTTGGTGCATAAATTAAGAGCCTAAGGATTTGGAGGAAGTGTGTTTTCACGGACTGAAAACAGGATGTCAGACAGAAAACAAAGTGTTGGAATACTTGGGTCCTTTTCAGGCTGGAGTACCTGAGGAGTACTGCAGGGAAAGGTTCTTGATCTCAATTGTCTACTACTTATATAAATTATTCGGAGGAGGGGACAATATGCAAAGTTTCCAAGTTTGCCTATGTCATGAAAATAGGTGGAAGGGCGTGCTGTGTTGAGGACATTGTGATTCTGCAGTGGGATTTAGATAGAATGACAGGACAAAACCTGACAAATGCAGTTTAATGTGGGGACGTGTGAGGTTGTCTGCTTCATTAAGAGGAATGAAAAGGTGGATTATTATCTAAATGGAGAAAGACTGTAAGTGAGTGAAGTTCAGATGGATCTGGGTGTTCTGGTGCATGAATCACAAAAAGCTAGAAGGCAGGTTAAACAAGTTGTTAAGAAGGCAAACAGCATGTTGGTCTTAAGTGGTTGGAGTTTAAGAATAGGGAGGTTTTGCTACAGTCACACAGGGTGTTGGTGAGGCCACACTTGGAATGTTGTGGACAATTTTGGTTCCCTTATCCAAGAAGGGATAAAGTAAGATTGGAAGCAGTCCAAAGGAAATTCACCAGGTTAATTCTTGGGATGAGAGGGTTGTCCTATCAAGAAAGGCCAGATAGTATGGGTGTGTATTCCTTAGAGTTTAGAAGAGTAAGGGTTGACCTTGTTCAAACATAAGGCAGTTGACAGGGTGGATGCTGAGATGTTTGTGACTCTCTCCTACTGAAAACGAGGGGGCAGAGTTACAAAATAAGGGGCCAGTAATTTAAAATTGATTGAGGTGTGTAGGAACTTCTGTTAGAGGGTAGTGAATCTCTAGAATTCTCTGCCCCTGAGGGTAGTATAGGCCTGAATATTAGGTACACTTAAGGTGGAGATCAATAAATATTTGAAAGATTAAGGAACTGAGGGTTATGGGGAACTGGCATAGGAGTTGAGACCGGCATAGATCAGACATGATCATACCAAATGGCGGAGCAAGCTCGAGATGCCTGGTGGCCTTCTCCTGCTCCTGGTCCTGTTACACTGCATACATGGTGAATGTATCCTAATGATGTGAAAAGATTAATTCAGCCAGAGAGTCATTATCTGCCCTCATTGTTTGTATGTTTGACCAGGCAGCGGTGTTAATAATTTACTTCATTTACAAGAAAATCATTGGAAGCTGAGAGACAAAAGCAATCCAAAAAAGATTCCACATACCCTTCAGTTCTGCAGGATTTACCTCCATCCCAGTGGCTACTCCAGTCAGTATGACACCATCAGAGAGGAAGAATTCAGCAGCCCTACCAGTATCTGATACACTGATATCTGATGTCACAGCATGTGAGCTGTAAAGAAACCAGTGAACAACAGGTAAACTACTGCAATGCATTATTTCAAACAGCAGAGTAGTTTTAAAACTGACATGCAAAGGAATCAGTGGGAGTGAAAAGTAATGAAGAATGAAGCCTACAAAAGTTGACAAAGTACCATGCTAAACTACACAATATGTTTGGGTGGCATCGAAAAATGATATATCTCAATCACCCAGGAGTTCCCTAATTATTGCTTAATCTTTTTCAAACACACACCTCCATGGTCTCCTTCACCAACCCATTCCAAGACAGTCACTGTCCCCTATGTAGTAAAATATTAATTCTCCATAAAATTCTTCTTTCTAAAGTTTTCCATGTCTCTGTGTGTAATTTGTATTTTAATTGGCTTAACTTTATTTTTTCCTTCATCTTTATTACAAGGGGATTCAATAGTAAAGTCTTGTCTTGATTCTACGGGCCGTTGCTGATACCATACCTGACATACTGGGTACTGTTTTAGTCTCCT
>JARFYF010000017.1:27336181-27349551 GCA_030265395.1 Rhina ancylostomus | reverse complement strand
TGCATAAGTGCGATTTTAATATCAAATAATTTTGGGCGCAGTAATGCATTCTCTTACTTTGCTGCCGATATTACAACTCTGCTCAAAAGGTTATGGAATTTTTTCATATTGAATGAGAGGCAGTTAACTCATTAAACAACTCTATTGAGCAAAGCGCCCTTTAGGAGTTAATAGATATTTTATTAATTATTATAGTAAATGCTGCAAACGCACCTTTCATGCAAGTGACCGCTCGATATATTTTGTATTCGAGGTGTGTTTGTCCCATTGAAACTAACACTTACATGTAAAAGTAAAGCCAGCCAGGGACTAGGGCAAATTTTGAAATTCTTTTCGCGCAGTCTCGACTTTAAAAAAAACTGTTCGAGTGGGTCCTCCAGAACGAGCTGTAAGCAGGTTGCTTGGGCCAGTAGATACTGAGAAGTTAGTTAATACTTAAATATTTTGGTGATGAAATAATGGATGGGTAGGGTGTGGATGTCGGGAAGGGAGGAGGTGGTCAGCTGATGAAATGGTGCGAGTGCTGCACCGACAGTTTCTGCAAAACAGAAGTGTCCTATGCAGGATAAATTTAAAACAATGGACAGCTACGGGAAGATCATTATGAAATTATTTCTTCACTTTATCTGCTGATGAGGAGTATATTAAATAAATACAGGTAGGGAAAGCAGGACAATCTTATCTGGGGCCTTAATTTTTTTCAATCTTATTGATTAGAAAAAAATGCCTTTTGTAACATTTCCTTTTTCAGAACAAGTCTTTGTAAAACGTCCCATCATCTTGCCACCCGTTTAAACACCGTTCTACCACGTGTTACTCTTTCAGAGCAAAGTTGGTCCCTTTGATTTGGAAGATGTGATTTTTATTACCTGTTCCTGCAGATTTACAATGTCCCGGGAGCAACGCTATTGCACCTGTAACAATTTGCTACTGAAATAAACATAGTTCATTACTATGTTATCTCATTTACTTCGAATTGGTGAAACATTAAATAGAAATCATGACATTTTCAGACCAAAACAAACTGAACAAAGTAAAATAATGATAAACACAAAACTATCCAACAGAGACACCCCAAGCACTACAAACTGCTAATCAGATGTTTTCATCATTGTTTTTCAACTAATGTAACAGAGTCGCGGAATTAAATATCGTTTTTTATTACTGAAATAACATAAGCAAATAGTTTATGTCACTTTCAGTATCAGATTAATATCTTGAGCTATATTCTTTTGGTGGGCAGTTTTGCGTGAAATACATAAATCAGTCAGAACCTTTTCATCTGTCTAATCTACAGAATTTTAGCACAGAACTGCAGCAAGACCCTGGTTTGTCCATTAATTTCCTTTGAAGTGCAATAGCTATCAATAATTTGCACACATGGCTATAATTTGATGATATTGGGAATGATTTGAAGGATTGCACTTGTTCCCAGTGTGCATTTGAACCAGCCATTTACAGCACTTAACAATAACAACAAAAAAACAATATGATCTTTGTGTGATTTTAAACAAATATGTATTTCAAATAACCAGGAAATTTAGCAAAGTGACTTAATGGTTATACAGTTTGCACAGGAAAACCAATTATCACATAAAGTACACACAAACCTCTTTGAAGCTGCCCATTCACAATTTAAATATGTATCTGTCTAGAATATGTGTAATGATAGATCAAAGTCTCCTTGTTAGCAGTTTCTCAGATGTGATGTCCTGCAAGAGTTTTAGATATAAAAAGAAAGCATACATTTAAAAATATGACACCCTTTCAATTATTATAAGAAAGACGTCTTGATTGATTTATCTTGCAATAACTAAACTGCACATAATGCATCTGTACATAACTTAGCATTCTAATGTGACCACATGGCCTTCCAGGCTGCATTCACATGCAGACCCTTTTCTGATGGTGAATTGATCATTGCTCTGCCTATCAGGGTGCACATCAGTAAACTATATTGACAGAAGTTGTGACGATTCCTATGATCATCTATTTGATATTGCATTCAACAATTTTTAATAAATATGTAATTTCCAGCCACAATAGAAAATTCCCAGACAACTTATATATGTTTCCTTATATAGGCTAACATAATAGTACATCATAATGTCTGCCTTTTAATATGGAGATGAATGCCACAACAAATTGAGCATGCTGCCTTATCTTTTTACTTCATGAGAAAAGTAATCTTCAGGATGTGTTTCCTGGAATATTTCATGCTTCAGCTTACACAATTCAACATTTCCACCATGTTATTAATTGTAGCTTTTTTTTGTAATATAAATACAACATTTAAAGCATGACTGCAAATAATATGTTATGAGATGAGGACAATTGTATGAATCCTACCCATTGTATGCTTGGCAATAAAGTGCAAGCAATAAACATACCAACTCTCAGCTGTTAATTGCCACTGAATATTCTGTGGTAATTATAGTACAAATAAAACATGCTTAAGATGCTGTAACAAATATATATCTTCAAGCTGTATATTACCATGGCACCTTTGCCATTACAACTTGGTATTCTGAAGGGTTCAGGGTGGAGAATTTGATGGGGTGGTATGTAATTTAATGACCAATGATCTCCTGGACTTTGAGGCCAGTTGAAAAGCTAAATTTTCCTTGGAGTCGTCAGATAGGTGTGTAAAATGACTAGGGATATTGGTCTATTTCCTGGTAGACACTAGTCCACTGTACATAATTGTCCATCGCAGGGGACTGATTAACAATGGTGAGGGACATAGGGTGTAGAATAAATATTATGCTGTTGGAGTGTGAAGTAGTTTCATTAGAAGTAATTATAAATTTAGTCTGAATGTACTTATTCTATATTAAAAGTGAGAGTGTTTGATATATATGTAGGATGTTTTAAATAGTTGTTGATTTGACAAATTTTACAGGAAATGAATATAAACTGTCAATTGTGTTGGGATAAATTTTCACTATTAAAGGTGGGGTTTTCAGATTTTAAGAAAATACAGTATTTGCTTAGAACCCACACAATGTATAAAAGGAAGGCACTCTAAGGAAAGAGGTGAAATGTCATATACTGTATATTTCACCACATTTGGAGATCAGTAATTTCCATTTGTGATTATATGGGATAGAAACACAATGCCCAAAGGTTACTGTGAAGATAAATCATGCACTCACTTTTGTGTGTAAGCTTAACCTTCTGTTGTTCTATCTGCATTGGAACCCATTATCAGTTTATGCACTAATTCTAATATTTTCTTGGTCAAGTACTTGGCTGGAATTCCAAGCTTGCTTAGTTGTCAATTTAACTCCACTTCTAAAGATGGAATGCACTTTTTTGAGTTCTTGGGTAGTTTGTGCTGGTTGGAATGAAGGGAGCATAAATACTGAGAAATGCCCAGCTCTACAAGCTCCACATAATGGTTGGGAATGGATAGAATTGGGAGCAATCACACTGAAGTTCCCAGCCTTGAGTGCCAATCTTTTTATCTGAAACAACATAACAGTCAGAAAGTGATGAAAGAAAATAAAATACTGGAAGACAGTAAACTAAGAGAATGTAAGTCCTTTTCTCTAGGGCAAAGCTCCTTCTGCCTTCCATCATTCTTAGCTCTTCAAATAATTCTGTTTACTTGTTGACCCTTATTATACTCATACTGTTCATTCAAGTAAAACGTACTTGATTCTATTCTTTGTTAGCCTTCTTGTTGAGCTCAGTTTTCCATTAGTCCTGAGATTTTTTTCTAGCTCATTTTCTGTCAGCTTTGTGATGTTGATCACTCCACTACATTTAAAACTGTTTCCTGTCTGCTTTAAACAGGAGCAGGTGTGTATACGCAGGCATTGTACAAGAGAAGTTACAGACTCTTTTCTTATATGACCAGTCAGACATAATAAAGAGTCATATCTGATGTATGTGTGATCTGTTTTCTCCCTTCGTAAAATGGAAATTGAACAATATTTGAATTTAATTTCTGAAGAACTATAAAAATAAAGGAAAAGTAATAGACTTAGTTAGATATTAGCCTCCACCTTCAGACTTCTTACCCATATACCTTGGTACCGGATAAACCATAATATTATCAAATAGTTTGAATAAAATATATGAAAGTCATTCTTGTCTTAGCATTGGTCATTTGGTGTTAATATCATCAGTTCCCAACACATAAGCCTTGATTAGTTAATGATAACCTCAAAGTAAATTGTTAAATTTTCAAAGGGCTTTCCAGAATTAGCCGCAGCAAATTTACTTTTGTGCTTCTGCTGACACTGTGATACTTTATGTCAGAAATTGGTCAGTTGAAGCATGAACAAAGGCAGAGGAGCAACTATTCTCAGATATATGCAAAGTTGTTCTGTAGGAAAATTTCATCCCTGCTTCAGAGAACAGGTGTGAACAACAACAACGTGGACTTGTACAGTATTATTAGTATAGGAAAACATCCCAAGAGGCTTCAGAGTAACAATTGATTGAACAGAAACAATTACAACAAACTTTTGACCCTTTATGGATACAATCAGGAAAAGTGGTTAAAGAGAAAAATTATAGTCTTATATCAAAGGCAACAACTCAAAAGGAAACAGCAACTTTGGGTAAATTTCAGAATTCAGCCAAGAAAGATCAGGACAAAGGAGAGTAAGATAAGAGAAAAATCTAGAAGCTTCTATATTTATGTAAAAACATGATCTAAGTTAATGTGTTTCTCTTATGAACCAAAACATAAAAATAAAGAAATGTTAGAGAAATTTAACAAATATTTGTGTCTGTCTTCATGAAAGAAAACACAGAAAGTTATCCAGGTATGAGTGGGGATACAATGGGTCGAGAGTGAATGAGAAGCAGAAATAAATTAGCATTATTAAAATAAAAGTACTAGAGAAATGAAAGGAAAAATAATTTGAAAGATCCCTGAGACCCAATGATCAGTATCCCAAAGTTTTGCAAAAGGTGGCTTTGGAGATGGTGGGTATAAAAAATCCATAGATTCTAGAACAGTTCCTACAGATAAGAAGGTAAAAAATGTAGCTTCATTATTTAAGAAAGGAGTGAGATAGAAAATGGGGAGCTACAGACCAATTAGCCTGAGTAGGGCTCAGAAACAGGACCTTTGGCCTATTGTGTCCATGTTGACCATCAAGTACCAATCTATACTAATCCGATGTACAAGCACTTGGACTGTCGCCTTCTATTTGTTGGTAGTACAAGTGCACCTCTACATATTTCTTAAATGTTGTGAGAGTACCTCACACAGTGCATTCCAGATTTCCAACTACCCTCTGGTGAAAAAGTTCTACCTTAGGTCTCCTCTCAACCTCTAACCCCCTCCCCTAATCTATATCCTCTAGTATTGGATACTATTGCTAATGGGAAGAGTTTTCTATCTTCTACCCTATCTGTGCTTCTCATAATTTTGTATAGATATCAGTACCCCCCACCCCACTTTCCCAGCATCCTCCACCCAAGGAAAACAAACCCAGTCTATCCTGCGCTGTAATTGAAACTCTCCATCCCAGGCAACATCCTTGTGAATCTCCTCTGTAGCCTCTCCAGCATAACCTGTTCTTCCTATAGTGTGGCAAATAGAACCATGCACATTTCTCCAGCTGTGATCTGACATACATTATAAGTAAATTTTTAAGGAAATGATGACGGGGCATTTAGAAAATAGTTGTTGAAGTGTCCACATGGATCTATGAAAGGAAAATCATGTTTGATAACCCTGTTAGAATTTTTTTGTTGTTGTATCCAGCCAAATAGCTGAGAGGGAACCAGTGTTATCTTTGAGCTATGGAAAGCCTTTGATAAGGTGCTGTGCAAGAGGTTATTAAACAAAATTAGAGTTCCTGGGACTGGGAGGAGTATACTGGCATGGATTGAGGATTGGTTAACAGACAGAAAACAGAAAGTATGTATAAACTATTTATTTTTGGATTGGGAGGCTGTGGGGTGCCTCAGGGACTGGTGTTGGTCCCCAGCTATTTACAATCTATATCAGTGATTAGGATGAGGGAACCAAGTGGATATATCCGAGTTAGCTGATGACACTAAGCTGGTGGCAGTATGCAGGATACTGAGATGCCATGTGCATGAGAAAGGACAGATGGAAAACTGTGATGTTATCCACTTTGGTAGAAAAATAATCAAAAATCACAGTGTTTTAAAATGGTGATAGATTGAAAAATGTTGGAATTTAGGTGTTAGAGGGTCATTGTACACAAATCACTGAAAGTCAGCGTGTAGCAGGCAATTAAGAAGGTAAATGGTATATCGAACTTCATTGGAAGAATATTTGAGCACAAGAGTAAAGATGTCTTCCTGCAGTTATATTAGGCCCTAGTGAGACCACACCTGTAGCACTGTGTACAGATTTGATTTCCCTGACTAAGGAAGTTGATATTTGTAATTGAGGGAGCTCAGCAAAGGTTCACCAGAATGATTCCTGTGATGGCATATTTGTCTTTTGAGGAGAGATTACACAGTCTATACCTGGACATTGCTGAGTTAAAGAAAATGACAGGTGATTTCACTGAAGCATCCAGAATGCTTGTGAGGCTAGACAGGTTAGATAACGGGATGATGTTTTCCCAGTCTGGGGTATCCATAACTCTTGCAAACTTAAACTTCCTTAGTCAGGGAAATTAGATTTGTACACTGTGTTAAAGGTGTGGTCTCACCAGGTCCCAATTTAATTGCAGTAACACATCTTTATTCTTGCACCCGAATCTTCTTTCCATGAAGTCTGAAATATCAGCTAAAACAAGCTGCTGGAAGCAACTCATTGGGTCAGGTGGCATCTGTGGAGGCAAAAGAATAGTCGCTGTTTTGGGCCAAGACCCTGCATCAGGACCAGGAGAGTAAAGGGGAGGTAGCTAGCATTAAGAAGTGAGGGGGAGGGGTGAGGCAGGAGCTGGGGAGTGATAGAGAGGTTCCAAGTGAGCAGGGGTTGATGCCCAGATCGAGGCAGGTGGGATGGAGATGGTGACAGAGGCTGGGAGGTGATAGTTTGGATAATAAAGGGCTGCAGGTTATGCAATCTGATAAGTGAAGATGGTGTGTGGAGCCAGATAAGGGAGGGGATACTGGGTAAAGGAAACAGTGGCCGGAGGGGAGGAGATAAAGGACCGAGTGGGCAGAGTGGGTAATAGGCAGAACAGGTGGGCGAGTGGAAAGAAACTGGGAAACAAGGTGTCGGAGTGGAGGGTGGGATTGGAAAGATGGGTGTGTGTGAGAGGGCCTGGGTGTACCAGGAGGAGAGGGAAAGGAAAAGAAGGGTGGGTTACCTAAAGTTGGAGAATTCCACGTTTGTGCTGTTGGGTTGTAGACTGCCTAGGCAGACTATGTGATGCTGTCCTCTAGTCTGCATTTGGTCTCACTCTGGTGATGGAGGAGTCCAAGGACAGATAGGTCAGTGTGGGGATGGGGAGAAGTATTGAAATGGTTTGCAACCAGGAGCTCAAGATGGCCATGGCGGTCCCGCCGATTTAGAGGGGGCCACATCGAGAGCACCAAATGCAATATACAATGTTGGAGGAGGTGCACGTGAGTCTCCACGTCACCTGAAAGGGCTGAGGCTGAAGAAGTCCAATGTACCATTTGTGCCTTATTTGCCTGCTATACCTGTACATTAACTTTTAGTGATTTGCATGCAAGGACGCCCAGTTCCCTCTAACCTCTGAACACCAACACCTCTTAATCTGTCACCATTTAAGAAATTCTGCTTTTCCACTTACAAGGGGTCAGAGTCTCAAAATAAGTGCTATCGACTCAAGATGGAGTTGACAAGACATTTGAGGTTGTCCTCCAGCCCAAGAGTTTCTGTGGTGGTCTGTGGAGACTCAGCCACAAGTAGTTCAAGACAGGAAACAATAGATCTTTAAATGTTAAGGGAATCAAGGGATATGAGGTTAGTGCAGGAAAGTAGCACTGAGGTTAAAGATCAGCCATGATCTTATTGAATGTTGGAGCAAAGACAAGGATTTACTTGCCTGCCCCTGATTCATTTTCTTATATTTTTATGTCATGGTAAATTCATTCCAAGCCAAAGAAGGAAACATTGGAAGGGGTGAGTAAAAGCTCAGCAATGGAGGAGTGTTTAAACAAAATCTTATGAAGAGAGGCAGTACAGCAGGCAGATTTTGTATGGCTGAAGGCATAGTCCTCAGTGGTTGGGTGTTGAGAATGATGGTCACATAGGAACCAGACTTCAAGGAATGTCAAACCTTTGGAAAGGTACTTGTTGAGGAGGTTATAGAGTTAGGGAGGAGAGAACACAATGAGGGATTTTAATATGCAAATTTTAAGTTGTTAAGTGGAACATGACTTGGGTTAGGATAGAGAAAATAGGATTTTAATTGAGTTCAAGTTAACGTGATTGAAGATAGGAGACTGGCCAGGTGAGTATTGAAATCATTCTCAAAATAACAAAAGCATGGAAGAAGATGTTCCATAGAGTAATATTTGAGGTGCTGGTGGAGATGAGAAATCTTTGAGGTAGTAGGGATATGTTGAAAAGACAGGCACAGTTAACTGCCTTGTTGAGAGTTTGAATGATCCAGCTCAGGCTGAGATGATGAACAGACAGGTGGCTGGATTGGGATGAACTGCCATTAAAGAATGAAAGTTAATAGTTTTCAAAAGAAACAAACAAACGTTTAGGAATTAAAGGGTCTATGCAATGGTTCCTGCTTTCTGGCAAATGCAGAAATTCAAAAATGTGTCAATTTGGCAGAAACTATTCAGTGTGACTGGAATTACAAATCTTACACTACAAGATATCTATGTAGAACTGAGTGTTTCTTGATGGTGAACATTTTGTCTTCTTGTAACATTTGCATTAAATATATTTTGAAATACATAGTATGTAATTAAATGCTGTGGTCTTCAAAACATTTTTAGATATTCTTGCATATATATCAAGTCTTATATCCTTGGTGTACCCCAAAGCACTTCACATGGAATGGATTACTTCTAAAGTGGAATCACTGTTGTTTTGTAGGTGGCTATGCTGATCAATTTGTGTACAACAAGGTCCCCCAAAGTGCAAATGAGGTGATTGACCAATTAATCTGTTTTCGGTTGAGGTATGAATATTTGCCACGACACCAGGAGATATACTTTCTTTCTTCACATGGTGCAAGAAGATCTTTTACCTCCAGCTGCATAGGCAGGTAGGGTCTCAGTCTGACATCTCATCCAAAAGGCAGCATCTCCAACACTACTACCCTTCTTTAGTTCTGCATTGAAGTGTCAGTTAGATTATGTGCTCAGCTTGGAATGGATCTTGAGCCAATCAGAGTATGCTGCTTGTGCTTCCCTCTCTTAACTCAAAGGGAGGAGTGCAAGTAGCAGACCATGGTGTTAAATGTGCTCATGTGTTTTTTTTCCTTTTTGGCTCCTGCATGGACACACAAAATTATCCTGCAATTACGTGCTATGATATATTGTGACAACTGAAACATTTTTAAATTAAATAATGAATTCAATAAAATCTAAGCATCTTCATTGGTGAAATTATTGCACAAAATTGTTCCTAGTCATTGGACTGAACTATTGAATTAGTTACAACATTATTTTGACATACTTTTCTCCCTATTTTCTTCTTATTATTTTCTATTACAGGTTTCTTGCTATGACACATCATCATTGATTTGTGGGGGTGCAGAGATCTGGGATTTGAACCTTGGCATGATCATTGTCAGAGCTGCTCTCTAATTGGCTTGCAAGACATACAAGTGGTGAGATGGCTGGTGCCAATTTTAGCATTTACATATTTAATGTTGAATCTAAAATGGGATATTTCTGGTCAGGTGAACGTTTAAAGAATTTCTTTACTGAAGGTAGTAGGTAAATGTAGAGATGGTTGACATGTTTGATGTTCAATGGCATGTCACTTATTTTTTCTATCTGATATGTGATTTGACTTCCACTTTTTTAATCCATCATTCTGATCACATGAAAGATTGTTAAATTATGCAGTTTGGCCTCTATGCATCAGGAGATCTTAATTTGGATTCCGAGGAAGGAGACACAGAACTTCTCCTAAATTTGTTAATCCTGATGTGCAACGCTTATCAGAAGTCTTATTGCAATTTACAATTTCAAGGAAAGCAATTACTTAGTTGAAGAGGCAGCATAAGTCTGGTCATTATTAAGAGGTCAATAACCCTGGATTTAAACTCAAGAGACACCACTGCCAAAAGTGCTGATTTTTTTTACTCTGGAGTGGTTGCTGAGTCCAATTCACCGGAGTAAAATGTACAATGTAAGCACAGCTGGGAGAGTGTAACATCAGCTTGCTGCAGAACTTAAAGCTGTGAACATATTACTGAGGTGAATGTCTAGACGTGAATTTTACCAGGTGACTGTACTATTCCATTTTAGTACACTTGAAATGAGCCTGAATAGGTCTGTCTGCCAAGTTTCTTCAAACGACATTAGTATGAGAGAACTGAGATCTTGCTGAATATTGTGTGTTGTTTATGCTCTATGTTAGTTTTGACACATGCATTAGAAGAGAATATCACTGCAAGAGATGCATTTCTGGAGCTTGAAAATATTTCAATTTATTTCAGAAGTTTCTCAGACAACAATTTTGTAACTTCTGTTTTTAAAAGAACTCATAGTAGCTCTATGTAAACACATGGAAATACAGCTTTATTTTAAAGTCAAGATATCATTCCCTATATTCAGAACTGTATATAAGGTCCATGTTTTAAGCATCTGTGAACTCGCTAAAGCAGAATATATAACTCCATTCTCCTGAAATGTACAGGTGAAGCAATTGTGTTTAGTGGTCTAAAATATTAGATCTCCTACCATGAATGTTTTCATTCATATCTACTAAGCGGTTAATCTTTGCATTATATTTAAATACATAATTTATATCTATTAAGATCTAATTCAGAAAAGTTAACATGAAGTGTCGGTGTATAATTGTAAATACTAAAGGTAAGTTGATAGCTGGTGTACATTAATGCAGATATCTGTGAATATGAATGCAGATTTAAGAGGTCTGGCTGCTTAAGTAATTGACTCAATTTCAGAATGCTATAGTTTAGGACCTCAGACTGCCTAGAGTGGATCCTACTCACTTTAGCTGAATGATTATAATCAGTATTTTACCAGAATAGCACTGAAAAGCTTTATGTTATCAAAGAGTCCCATCTCTGGTAGAACAGAAAAAAAAACTGACCTAATTCAGTTTGCTCATATGTTGATTTTATGATCAGTCTCTTTATGATCAAAAAAGTGTCATCATTTGTGTTGAAAGAGAAACAAATACCCCTGATGATCTAGCTTTCACTTGGAAAATGGTTACATTTTGGCAAGTGACCTACAAAGGGTCAAACACTTGAAGAAAACTGTTAGAGATGATAATCATCGGATCTGAGGATGAACAATCACTATTTTCTTAAAATGTGGGATAGTTATGCTGTTATATACTCGAATATGGGAAAGAATTAGTAGGTTCATTACAGGTTCATTAAAATCTATTACAGCTTTTATATTGGCAATACCTTTTCTTTTTAGATTGTCTCATGTGCATTTGTTGCTTTTAATTATCTCGCGACCACAAGATCAAGTTAGACTGGTCTTTTTCGGTAATTGGATTAACCTGTATAAATATGATAATAATTTAAAGTAATAATAAAAAAGACCTCTGCAATAACAAAAAAAATAGGCATCTCACACTATAGGAAGAATAAGCACCAAAATTAATCAAAGGTCAATAATTCTTCGTAACTAAAGTATTTGTGGTCTGAGGTAGTTACTTGGTGCTGGTGATAGTGCATTTGTTATTATTTACTGCTAAAACGTAATTATTTTTAGTATGAAATATGGTTCTGAATAATTTGGGAAACAATAAACAGTAATACATTAAAGGAAATAAAATAACTCCTATTTGACATTGGGGCTGCTTAATAAGCTGCTGAACTAATTGTAAATGAATGTCTGCTCCTTTGTGCAGCTAGTATTTTGAACTACAATTTATTGAAATCACTTTTTTAACCTTTTGTTTCATAAAATAATCAATTAATGACCCTGAAAAAGAAGATTTATTTCAACAGGGAATGGTTTCTGAAGTCATGGTTAGCTCTTGCTGGGTTGATGATAAAGGATTTCCACAGCCCTGACCCATGTTCCATTTATGTAACTTTACTATGTTATTAGTCACACTTGAGAATGTTGAGTCCATGCGTGCTTGCAACCAAATGTTGGAAATCTCAGTTCACCCTGCTTCAAGGTAACTGAAGTGTAAAGGTATCGTAGTATTTTTGGAAGCAAAACAGTTAACTTATCATCTGCTTTCTGAAATTGCTTTTATTTGTAGAAGTAAGATGTTGTAGTAGGAATCTGTCATGTTTAACCAACTGTTTGTTAAATATTCTCTGTCATTTTCTGGGCCAATAACAGAACTTTCTTTCAACTATGTTGTAATATTTGCTGGCAATAAAGTAGATTATTAGTCAACTTATTTCCAGGCAATCTTGTGCTGGCACATTGGTTGCGAAATATGATTCTGAAGTGGTATGCTTGTTGATGCGTGTGACGTTCACCATGTTTACTGGTTGTGAGGTGTGAGATTGGTATACCAGTTGGGAAATGTGAGACTGGTATACTGGTTGGGAAATATGAGACTGGCATACTCATTGGGAGATGTGCTACAGGTTGGGGGATGTAATATTGGACTAACAGTTGGGAAATGTGATATTGGTTAGGGGATGTGATACTGGAATAATGGTTCGGAAATGTGATACTGTGATAGTGATTTCGGGATGTGGTATTGATATAATGATAGGGCAATGTGAAACTGGTTGGGTAATATAGTATTGGCTGGGAAACATGGTACTCAAGTGGTATGCTAATTGGAAGATGCAGTAATGGTTTACTTGTCATGAATCAGATTTTGTTATACTTCCTAGAAAATTTCATAATAATGTGCCTGTCAAGGGGTGTGATACTGATATATTTCACAGGAGGAGTAATATTGCTATTACCTGTTTTGAGATTGATAAGAATATATGTCTCTGATGATTTGATGCTGGTATATTTGTCAGGAAATTTAAAACCAGGATATTATCAGGAAGCTGGTATATCTGTCAAGGGTGAAATACTAGTATGCTTGTCTGGCAATATGATAATGGCATACCTGTCAGCAGTTGTGATGCTGGTGTACATGCCTCGAGATGTGATACTTGGCAATTGTCAGAAGATATGATATTGATATACTTGTTAGGGAATTATGCTGGTGAGAACATTTAAAATGGTATGAAAACAAATTACTGCTTGCATAAGTTGATGGAGAAATATAGTTTTGATGAATTTTAGGTAGAAAAATCTTGCTGAAGTTTTGGTATCATCTAGGATTAGCATTTATATATTAAAGGTGG
>JARFYF010000017.1:27241904-27258699 GCA_030265395.1 Rhina ancylostomus | reverse complement strand
AAAAAGTCCAAGTCTTTTTGTTGCCTTGGACCTTTGATGGGTTCTGAAGGTCGTGGTGGCGGCAAGGTCATGATTGAATTGGTACACCTAACTGGTTACAATCCAGTATAATGTAAGCACTTTGGTGTGCCCAAAATGCATAGAAGGTCAGCACCAATATTTTCTTATCAACGGTAATGGGGAACAGGGTTAGCAATAATAATGAAGTCAGAATGTGGCTCTGATGTGGATAAGTTGAGTGAGCTTTTCCCTGTCTTAGCTCTCCAATGTTGAAATAGCTTAAAGTTGTGAGAATGTTACTGTTGCCTCATTCATATGAGGTACTTTAGTGTCCCTTATACTTTTACAAATTCTGTTAAAATAGTTCCCTTATTTAGTCACTTGGGAAACATGCAGATTTGATTTCTGATCTGTCAGTTCTGACAAAGGGCCTCAGACTGAAATGGCCACTCTGTTTCTCAGATGCTACTTGATCTGTTGAGTGTTTCCAACATTTTCTGTTTTTATTTCAGATTTCCAGCATTTGCAGTTTTTAAAATTTTTATTTGCTGTTGAATTCTGCTTTATGTGTTCTGATCTCAAGAAAGGCGCTTTTAAGAGCCAGGCAATAGACCACACTGCACTTGGATTTGGAATGTAAAGTGTTAATGTTTCAGGTTGATGACCTTGCAATGAAAGTTTGATGCTCCAAAGATGCTGCCTGACTTGTTGAATATTTCCAGCATTTCTGTGTTTTTATTTGGATTGTCTGTAATGCCTTCTTTCATTAAAATAGCTTGCCACAAGTTCACAGATATAATGTAAGCACTTAGGTGTGCCCAAACTGTACAGAATACAACATGATCAAGAAGCAGTACAAGACAATTGGCAGAAATAGAAAGCAGCAGCTTAAGTGCATCAGAAAGGTATCAGAATCCAATAAAGGGAGTAATGAGCTCAAACTGCAGTGTTCCTGCTGTCACCCTTGCTCAGATCAACTAATTCAGCACAGACTGGCAACCAAACTTGGAAGCCTCTGATCTGTATGGCACAGTCACACAACACCTTTAACAACTGAGCATTCAAGGGAGCTAAGCCAATGCCTTTTTTTCAGTTTCTCATCATTCATTGACAGAATTCACACTGCAAAGTTAGGTTTTACAGCTGATATCTGGAACTCATGGTGGTTAACATTAAAAGTAATCTCTCATTGTCTTTGTCAAGAACACATTTTTAACTCATTATTGTTATTTATATAATTGCCATTGTTGTAAAGTGACTTGCTTCCAAGTTTTACCTCTCGTTAGTTCATCTAATGAGGAACTAAGGTGTATTGAGATATGCAGATTGCAAAACATTTCCACTTTACCATAGCACAATGCTTTGGAGCTTCATGTCTACGTTACCTTACTTCCAGGAGCATTTCCTTTTTTAGTGCCATTCCCATGAAGGATTATTTTGGAAATGTGAGATCATGAAGAAATTATGTTGGATGTCTCCATTTGTACTTCCAGTGTGTGAGGCTCCCTATAAGAGAGAAAAGTTCTCACCATATCTTTAATAACTTGTCATTTAGGATGCAAAGGTAGCTCAAAGTGATTGCACACAATACTGTCAATGTCCACAAGCTTGGGCAGAGATGAACTTCAAGATGGGTTAACATGCAAAGATTTTGTGCAGTTGTACAGTATATCCTGAGACTACAGGTTTGGGATTTGTAGTACCACTTGCTTTTATAGGACCATTGGCTGCCCTTAAAACTAGAATGCCTATTGCATATCCATAAAATAGTGGGTACAAAATGGCACCATTTATTGGTCAGGTGCTGAAATCTTCCTGTAGGAAGTCAAGCAGCAAAGGTTACATCGTTTGGAGAAGGTGGCCACCCACCAACAGCAGCATATATTAGGTGACCTGCTTTCCCACCTAGAGTCCTAATCTGGGAATAGGTAAATGTGCATTCAAGGAATAACATTTACCAGACTTGTTTTTGTCAACTTGCTCTCAATCACAGAGCTGTTCCTGTATTGAATTTGATTTCCAACATTGGTTGCAGCAATGTGCAGAGGTAAAAGCTGGTTCTTTCAAGAGGGAAAGACTCCAGAAATAGGTTTTCAATTGAGATTGGATGTTTTGATCATGCTTCCACAAAAATCAGCACAAGGGTATGTCAGGATGGAACATCTAAGGTGCATTTTGAGGGGTGTTGTAACCTTTGAACCTTCTACTGTAAGTGGAAAGGTACATACATGGGAAAGGGCATGAATGGAAAATATGTTGTGCAGCTTTGGATAGCGGGAGGATCTAAAAATGCAGAAACAATCAGGCATTCAGATGAATTTTGAAAAAGTCCTAGTCTACCTTTAGGAACAAGGACCAAATGAAAGCAATGCATTATTCAAAAAAAGTTAGCAGATTAGATTGCATTATGGGATATCCTTCTCATTTAAATATCTTTGTGGACGATAGTGGATTATAAAGAACCCTGCACACAGTCAATGCACATCTACAAGTAAACAAGCATGCACTATAGTCTAAATAAACATTGCCATGTCAACCGGAGCTTCAGGTCATTGGAAAAAGTGCCCAAAAAACATTGAATGCACAGTCCATTGAGAAAGATGAAATTGAAAACCAGTGTGAAAAGTGAAAGACTTATACAATTTTAGACTTGCCGCCATCACTTTCATTAGTTGGTCAAGACATATGTTAAATTTACATTTGAATAAGTCTATTTGATTGAATAATTTTCAATCATTTCTGGACTGGACACAATCAAAAATACTTTGATCTTTTGTTCCATTGAATGAGGATCCTGCTGTGATCAGTCTACAGAAATATTTCTCTTTTACTTCTGGTTCTTCCTTCACTTCTGTACCCCTTCTCTTTCTTCTTTTACATTTGATCATCTTTTCCTCAATTTGATAACATTTCTTTCAGCATTCTTGACCAGCTGTTAACTCTTCTTCAAAAACTTTGTTTTTCCCAACTGTTTATCTGTTTTCTTATCCCACAGCTTGGGATTGCCATGTAGGAAATAGCAAAGGGCAGGTAGAGACAGAAGAAAAGAGCTTCCAAAAAAAAAGCAAGTGGGACAGAATTGAATAGAAGCAGGGGATTGGGCCTTTAATAAAAATAAGGGGTGTGGATCTTTAATAAGAGTAGGAGGAGTGACCTTTAATAAGAGTTGGAGAGTGTGGCTTTAAATGAGACATGGCAGTGTGGTTTTAATAAGATTTGCGGAAATGAAAGTATGGGGAAGTGGGGGTTTAATAAGAGTAAGGGGCATGTGTCTTTGATAATATTAGGAGAGTGAATTTTAATTGGAGGAGAGTGCACACAGCTTTAAATATTAGGAGAGTGCTACACCATAATAGGGAAGAGTGAGTTTTAATAAGGGTATGGTGGAGTCGGGCTAAAATATGTATGTACAAGGTGGCATTTTAATAAAGTGGGGAAGGGTGGCTTAATGATGAGGGTGATTTGGATAATTCATTTCAGTGCCAATCTTCAATAAATCTTTTGTTTTCTGAGCTAGAGCCATTTGCAAAAAAGACCAAACAATAATTTTTGATGTGGTTTGTGTAACTTCTACTGTCTGTTGTGCCTCTTGTAGTAGTCACAAGTGGTACAGTTGAGAAAGTCATAGGGCTGATGTCAAAATGTATTTGTCATAGGACAGCCTGCAGCATTTTATTATGAATTGATGTCTTGAACTATTATGTGGCCTGCACACTAAAGAATGCAGTAAGCAATTCCTTACTGAGCTGTTAGAATGTGTGACAAACATTCAAACACTGCCCTGAATAATCTTTAAGATTTTGTGAACAAATGGTGTGCCCACTAGTTGTTAAGTGAAGTTTTAGAACATACCAGATGATTTGATTGATATCTGTTGTACAGGGCCTTTCTGATTATAATTCAGAATTGTGTGGGCAAATACTTTAAAACTATATACATGGTGTTAAATAAACAGCCATGTGTGAAATACTTGGATGTGGTGGGAAAATTTTCAGTCTGTGACTATATTACAGATACAACATGACATCATGTTTAAATATCTGTGAAGGGGGGATAGTTTCCAGAAAAATACACTTACTGTGGAATGTTTTTTTTTCCCTGAATGGTTCTCCAGCATTCAACATTTCAGGAAATTAGCCCTGCTTGAGTGAACTACATTCATACATAGAGAAGCTTTATCCAGATGATATGTCTGAAGTTTGGTAAGGTTCTAGCTATAAACATTTTACTATCACAGAGGAATTTGCTTTAGATCAATATGTCTCCCTATTTTAAATACTTATTTTGTTCTCTTGGTAGAGAGGGTGTGTGGACCATATGGTCCCAGGCTTCTTTCAACATTGTTGTTGAGCCAGCTGCTAGATATTGCTTTGTGATGTCTCAAAGATACTTGCTGTCCAATTTTCCCACACTTCCTGTGATGAGTTGCCTGTCCTCTGTTCATGTCATCTTTATGTCACTAAAGGCAAGACCAAAGACTCCTCAGGCAGAAAATTAAGTATGTGTAAACCACCACTCCTCTAATGCTCTGTATCATGGCCTTATTTAGATCAACTAATATCCCTTTATGATCAATTGTTCAGATATCTTTGCATTTTGTTGCAGTGTTTTCTTTCGTATGACCAGTTCTTAATAAATGATACATGTATCCTATAAGAACATAGAACATAGAAAACCTACAGCACAATACAGGCCCTTCAAAGTTGTGCCAAACATGTCCCTACCTTAGAAATTACTAGGCTTACCCATAGCCCTCTATTTTTCTAAGTTCCATGTACCTCCACCACCGTTGCCAGCAGCCCATTCCACACACTCATCACCCGCTGAGTAAAAAAAATATCCCTGAGATCTCCTCTGTACCTCATCCCCAGCAGCTTAAACCTGTGTCCTCTTGTGGCAACCATTTCAGCCCTGGGAAAAAGCCTCTGACGATCCACATGATCCTATAAAACTGAATCAACAATGCACTATATTTCTTTAGATTCTTCAGTGCAATAATCCCAGTGTTTTCACCTCGCATGGAGCTTATTATGAGGAAAAGAATTTTTTTTTAATCAGAGAAAGCTAAAAATCACTAAACCAACCTGCCCCTATATAAAGTTACTTCTCTGCCGAATGTTAAGGAGAATCTTTTAAAAGTGATGGGCTTAATAAATCCATGAACAGAACTGGCCAGTGCTGGGTTCTGCCCCCGGGTGCATCTACCTTTGACATTACCGGTGTATTTTGGGCCATGGAGAGGTTCTCTAATTTGAAGTAGAATGATCACCAACCCACAGTGGAATGGCTGACTTTGGTTAATAGCCTTCTTGGAATTTTTATTGAGACATGGGAGTGAAAGTTGAGGTTAGAAACACACAAAGCATTCAACTCTTTTCATGCCCCTTGCAATTTCTAGGGTGAGATTTTTTTGTTCTCGGGTTTTGGAAGAAATGGAAGTTTACTAATAGTCGAAAGGCAGGAGCAGAAACATAGTCAACACTTCATTGCAGTCTCAATCCTATTCTGCAGCACTATAGTTGAGTGGATTAGGATTCTGTTATCAGGTTATTTTGGAATTGGAAAGAAATATTGCTTTACATTTCTGATGATTTCCTTGTGATCTCTGAGTAACTTCTCAGACAAATACAATTTTCCTGTTGGATTATGCCTTCTGCTTTTTGGTATTGATTCCAGGTGGGATTAGGTGGGAATGGAAATAAAACCATGAGTTGTTCTCCCACACTGCAAACCTCCACCAATACACCATTGTTGTGGCCTAAGCTAAAATCTCAGCTACTGTATACATTATGTTGTCATTCAGGAATTTAGAAAACTTTAGGAGATAACTAATTGCTTTCAGATAGGGCTGGATTTAGTTAATTATTAATCATTCTTTTCACTTGTACAGTAAATCCATACTCCCAGTGGGTGCATGCATTCATATATGTGGGTCAGAATGAGACACATCAGATCCCATGTTTGACTCCCGTTATGTTGCAGAATAATCCAGCAAATTTACCAGCGCAAGGTTACACCAGATAGAGGGATCAAGTCATCCACTTTTTTTGACAAACTCTCCTGGATCTGAAACTCTTCATCCGAATCTTTTCATAGGTGCTACCCGACCTGCTGAGTGCTTCCAGCATTTTCAATTTTTATTTCAGATTTTGACTATCTGCATTTTTAAAAAATTTTCATCACGTTTTTATGTATTCATAAACAGAATATAAATGTCATTGGTAAGACAAACATTTAGTGCCCTTCCCTAAATGCCCTTGAGAAGGTTATATTGAGCCTTCTTGAACTGGTACAGCTCATCCAGTGAACATTTTCTCATTATCATCAGCATTGAATCAAGACCCTGCACAATAAAGGAACAATGATACAATTTGAAGTCAGAATGATGTGTAACCTGGAGTGGAACTTACAGATGCTGATGGTGTTGTCCTTGTTGGAGGTAGGGTTGTGATTTTGGAAAATGCTGTTGAAGAAGTCTCAGTAAGGTTCTGTAGTGCATCTTGTAGTTCATACACACTATAACTATAGTGGATAGATCATGGAGCAAGTGACATATTGGAGTGGTGGATAGTGTGCCAATCAAGCTGGCTGTTTTGTCCTAAGTGATATTGGGTTTCTTGAACCTTGTGGGACCTACGTTCATCCCGGCAAGTGGACACCTTTCCAACACAGTCTTGACTTGCACCTTGTAGATGATAGCAAAGCCTTGAGGAGCCACCACAAAACATCCAGCCTTTCATCTGCTATTGAGCCAGAAGTATAGTGTTGGTGCAAGAGTAGTTAAATTTCTGGTCATCATTCTTTTCCATAAAGTTCATAATGGATGAGTTATTGATGGAAATATTGTCGAACCACATGAGGAGGAGATTACACTGTCTCCTGGCAGTGGCCTGGTACAAATATTACTTGACACTTACCAGCCCAGGCTTGAATATTGACCCACTCTTAACTCCTGAAGCTAACCATTTTTCAGTGCTCCTTGCTGGAAGTATGACAAGTATGGATAGGATTGGTATAGTCCATGATGACCAATTAACAACTATCTGCAGCATTCACTCATACATGAGAGAAAAAATGTGGAATATTCAGAAGTTGTTAATGGATAATTACAGCTATTAAAGTATCAGCCATTCCTGTTCATTTTAATGTGGGATATGAAATGGGTACACTGAACTCTTATAAATTTTAAAAAGATATTCCTTCTTATCTGTGGGAATTCAAAACTTTAGCCTAGCTTGGAGCACCAGAGATTGCGAAGGTGTAGGTATTGTTACAACTGAGCATTTATTGACACTACACCATGTAGAACTCAGGAACAGGAACTCTAGATTCACTCGATGCTAATAAGAGCAGAGGATCTGCAATCCCTGACTCATCATGGAGTTCTCATACTATTCCAGAGTTTGGTGTAGATCCTAAGCAAAATTGCAGATGATCCTGATGGGCATGCAGTAGACTTAGTCAAAACAGCCATACACTTTAGACCCTGTTGATTATGTATTCCAGAACTTTTTACTTTCTATATATCAACATATGAGGATGGGATGAAGGCAGTAGGTTTTACTTTGAAAGTATAATTAGATATTTAGTGGTCATATTTTCTGTCTCAAAAAGCAAATATAACTGAATGAAATACTTATTCATCAGATTCCTGATCATGGGATCTGGTTGGTGAAGAATGGCTGCCTTTGTAACAACTGTCACTGAATTTACAAAGTGGTACAGTATTGCAAACTGTTCCCGTGTGAAAAGACACTACAGTCCTGTAAATATTAGTATTAGTACTGGTAATAATCTTGTGTCTCTTGTGAATTGTTTCACCTTCCAAGATAGTTTTTCAAAATGCAAAGGAAGACTTTAAGAAATAGATATACTTAAATAACTGGTATAACTATAAAAGCACCCAAAATGTTCGCCCATAGTGCTCACCTTTTATCCTTTGACATTGCCCTTAATATAGATGATATCTTGTCTAATGTAAGTTCAATCAGAAAAAAAATGTTTCCTCTGCTTATAACAGAAGTATCCAGCTGATGTTCTCACCACCAAGAGCAGCTTTAATACCTACCCTGCCATTCTCTGCATGGTAACAATTCACTGTAAGAATTGTCAACAATTGAGACATCATCACTTGTATCCTTTGACTGCTCATGTGCCAAATATGGATATGTTTTGCCATGAGACGCAGCTATTAGCAAATGCCAACTTGGAAAGTGACCATTTTGATCTTTGAGTTAGCCTTTTCATGAATTTGGTGTTTTCAACTAAAGGTCCAATTTAAACAGAGAGCAGAAATGGCAACCAAATACTAAAAGAAGACTTTGCTGAGTTCAGGGTAAGGCTAGCTTGTCAGCAAAATAGCCCAGGCAAGTGATGAACCTGCAAAAAATTCTGGCTAGAAGTTCAAATCAGTTTAATAAAGAATTAATTATAAAAGATGATTGCATATTTTTGTTAACCAACACAGAGAGTGCACTGCAACCTGGAGAAATGAATCAACATGGAAATGAATAGAATCTCAATTAAAATTGTGAGAAAAAATATTTCAAGGTCATTGAGATAAGTACAAAGTTGATTATTATATACTGATCCTAATAAAATTTAACCCTGTGGTGGTTAGCAACCCATGGTAAGCGCATACAGATAAATGTACTCAAAATCATAATGAATATTCTATAACATGTTTGATATAGATAGTCAGCATTTCTTTGTAAGTATAGATAGCTATCAGTCTTGCGCCACTTTTTACAATGAGCCAGTTGTGCAGATGAAATTAGATTTAGTTCAGGATAAATTTAGATTCCATTATAATTGTTGAGATATATTCTGCCATCATGAAATTAGAACTT
Source organism: Rhina ancylostomus (assembly GCA_030265395.1). Lineage (NCBI taxonomy): Eukaryota > Metazoa > Chordata > Chondrichthyes > Rhinopristiformes > Rhinidae > Rhina > Rhina ancylostomus. The sequence continues at coordinate 27,249,850 of JARFYF010000017.1, read as the reverse complement.
GAATTTATACTGTGGCTTAACATATCACTTAGATGTATCCAAATGCTTCACATATTGTAATGAGGACAGATCCTGGAGGTGACACATCGAGGATGTGGCTTGACATACTGGCACTCTTGTTATGTAACTAAATAACAGCAAATGCTTTGCAAATCCAATAAATGTGAAAATGCTGGAGTGATTCTGGTATTATTTATGTAAGGTAATATCCTCAAATGCTTCAAGGATAGATTGCAAGAATCTTTTGCAGTCAAATTAGAGAAGCGGGAAGAAAAAACATTATAGGAGCTGCCCTGGCTCAGACCAATTAGAATGGAACATATGGAAACAGTTCTACCAAGTTGGACAGTGTAGGAAAGGTTTAGTTCCCCTCATCAAAAGGAGATCAAGTGGGTCATTGTAACAGAAAAAGTTATTTGTGACTTTGGTTGCCATCCTACAGCCATGAAAACCTAATTAGAGCAATTTAAACAGTGAGTTTCAGGAGGAATGAGGATGGTTCCAGGAGGTAGCAATTTAAAGATGTGTCTCGATGTGCTGGTATGCTTATCAAACAAGAAAACAAAATAAATGTTTTACAAATCCAACTCTGCTTTCTTGTACTTGACGGGAAGTAATTCTTTGTAATAGATAAATTATATCAAAATTCATACCAGAAGATATTAAAAGCACATTTGCACATTTCTTGTCAAGTACAAGAAAGCAAATGGTCAATTTTCAGTGTTGTGTCAGGCCTCCACTTCTGCATTTCCACCCCAATCCACAGTTAAAACACAGTACGGGGGTGGGGGGACTGGCCTAGATTTCACATGAAAATCTCTGCCCCAACCCTGCACCCTCACCAACATCAGCCTTCAAACGAGCAATTAGAAATGTAAACAGTATGTTGGCCTTCATTGCAAGAGTATTTGAGTGCAAGGGTAAAGAAATCTTACTACAATTATGCTGGGCCCTGGTAAGACTGCAGCTGGAATACTGTGAACAGTCTGGTCTCTCAATGTGAGGGAGAATATATTTGAAGAACTACTACAAAGATCCACTAATTTGATCCCTGGGATGGCAGGATGAGGAGACATGAAACAGTAGGATCTATATTCTTTAGAGTTTAGAAATATTAGAGTCTCGTTGAAATGAACAAAACATTTACAGGGCTTGACAGGCTTGGTGCAAGGGTAATATTTCCCTGAGTGAGGGCTCAAGAAAGGGGTCAGCCATTCCAGGCTGTAATGAGGAAACTGCTTCACTTGGAAGGTGGTGAATCTCTGGAATTTACATCCCAGGAGGATGGTAGAGGTTCAGTGGCTGAGTAAATTCAAACAAAATTAGATAGAATTTTGAATGAATCAATCAAATGACATGGGTTAGTGCAGGAAAGTGGTGTTGAGGTACGAGATCAATCATGAACTTATTGACGGGCATATCCTTCTCCTTTTCCCGTGTCCAGTGAATACAAGGCCAGAGAATGAAAAACCAATAGAACAATTAATGTTTGCCCTCTTCAGATTTGTTCTAGAAATTCTCTGCAGCAATTTTATTTCAGAAGTATTACTTTACAAATCTCAATGTAGACAAAAAGAAATTAAATGTCCATTTCTATTTTGAATTAAGAAGGTCCTAACGTACTTCAGAACCACTGTATATTTGAAATGTAGTCACTGTTATGATGTGGGGAAACCTTAATGCACAATCTCATGGATTATTACTTTGTTTGGCAAATAGAATTGCCCTTAACAGCACAACCTATTTACTGCAGGTCATTAGATGCTTAAAAGCACCGCTTGAGGCACAGAATTGTGTTTAGTTGTTTGGTCACATGATTATCTGTGATCAGACAACCACAGTGCTTTGAAAACTGACAATTGTTTGCCAGTCAACATGACAATATAACATTAAAAGCATAATTGTCTTAAAGTGACTGGAATGTAAAATAATTTGAGAGTGTTAAGAGGAACCAAAGAAGGAATTAATTCATCTTATAACACAATACATCTTAATTTCTATTAACTCATCAGGCAGGCCTTGGCCAATAATAAGGTGACCAAGGTCCCTTCCAACTTTCAACCACTGACTGACTATTATTCAGGTGAGAAGCAGACAGCTGTTAGTTGAGTTTATTCTTTTCAATCACTGAAGTTCGTCACTCTTCATCGACATAGGCCCATTCATGGCCCAGAGGCAAAAGCAGTTCTCAGCTAAGCCTCTGGATCCAGCCAGCCTCACAAATATTGGAAATATTTTTGTTAAAAGTGAAGCTGTGACTTCATCCCTCTCCACAAAAATTGCTGATCTCTGCATTCTCTCAAGATTAGTTGCTATTGTAAGAGATGATTTAATATCCAAGAGATAATGAGAAATTTATCTTTAAAATATTGAAAATATCATCTGCCAGATTTGCTCACCGAAACACGTGATGGAATTGAAGTCAATGCATTTCACATCTTAAATATAAGTTATAAAAAAAGACTTAAATTGCCTCACAGTTAAGCCTTCTATTGTTATTGTAAGTATTATTGCAGTTAAGGTATAACTACTTATGTATAACAGACATAAGCGCTTTCTTTAAAAATTCATTAACACAATGATTTTCATACATGTCAAATGATTGAGAGTAGAACGTGGGAGATATCCTCCCCTTCCCACACAATGACTGTGGCTCGTGTGCTGCCTTGTGAGGGTGGAGATGGGGGAGCTCAGGTTTCTTTCTCTGATTGAAGAGAAGTGATGAAGACTGGACCAGAAACTGGGTCCTCCTAGCAGACCTTGTAGTCCCATTAATTTTGTAAATTACAGGACACTCATTGTCAAATTCAGGGAGGTTTCAGGTATGATTCATTTTTGCAGGTTAGAGTCCTGGGAAGAGAGAAGTTGGGAGCCAGCAAGGGCTTTTCTGGACTGAAGTTCAGCATCTCAAATACCTAATCCCATTTCTGTTCCTGTCAAAGCCTCACATATGAAAAATGTGACAGTCAGTTGTATAAGGTACCAGATGGTCACAGGGGCTTTTGGCACTGAATTCCAGTCTGAGTCACCACAATAAGGAGAGAGAAAGGATGAGGAAAGAGAGTAGTTTTTACTAATTAACTTCAGTACGTGAGTAATGACAATGTTATCTGATAAAACAGAGACAGTTATTCTAACTAATGTCAGAAAGCATGGAGTAATCTCTGTAAGAGCAGGAGAAAATGTTTAATATTTTAAAATAAGTTTTGTTTCAAGGAGTAGTGAAACCAACACTGATAAAAATGGCCCCTTTGATCTGGGAACCTGCATCATTCCTTCCTGTGGTTTCCTGGGGTCATGATAGGGGAGATGCTATTGGCTTTCAGAAACAGCAGGACCAGCCTTAAGATGGTCCAATGGAGGGAGAAAACCTGAAGTGACTTCCTTCTGGAGACTGTACTCTGAGTCAAGTCTTTCATAAGGTCCAGATTCTGATATTGTTTGTGTGACCCCATTCCTTTCAAGTCGATAGCTCGCTCCATTTTGCTTATGATGGGTCCCTAGTTACAGCATTACCAGGAATGCCCTCTATCTGTTGCATGGCTCTCTCATGGTAGAAAGAATCTCTTGGGAACCCATCATATTCTACCAGAATACCGGGGTAAACCTTTGGCCTGGGTAAGGATGATAGTAGTTTGAGAAAGAAATGAATGGAAATCTGTATACCTTGCTAGTCCATCAAAATATGACATCATCTTTTGACTTCAACTACTATTGTCCAGATTATTCACAGTTCATAGCTCATATGTAAAAATCCTATATGCAATTGTCAGAGATATGATTTTGTGTTTGAGAGGGTTAAAATGTAATAGGGAAGTGCATATTTTTGGATAGTTAAAGAGAAGTGTCTGGTTAAACTTGCTGACTATATGATATAGTCATTTTGCTGTGCTACTCTCGAGTTATCAACTGGTGATATATCTTGCCTTTGTTTAAACTGCCACAGATTGATTGATTCTGTTTGCTGTACCTTTTAAGCTGCAGCATGGCGGGTAATTTTTGGTGATTGATTTGTAAAGTATGTTCTGTTTTCCAAATAAAAACTGTCCTTCGAGTTTGATGAAAGGTTTCTATTGTCAAATTGAGGGTGTTTTGTCAGAACACCATAAAGTTCTCACTCTCTGTAACATATCCAGAGGTATAACTGTCGCATCATGGCTTAAACTTCATTTTCACTTGCTAGCAAAAAAAAGACTTTATTATGGTCATGTGAAAATGTAGTTATAGCAACACTATAGATGATTTTTACAGCCATTTTTCTACATTAAGGTTTTTGTAACTTAAACATTTTGTTACTAGATTTGAATGCATTGCTTCATGTTGATAAACTTCACGAGGGAAAATATATTTAAATAAGTGAAATTTAATCTCCATCAATGTATCTTTCTGTTGTTGTTCTGTGACCTCCAAATCTGTTTAGTTATGTTGTGCAAGTGACTGGTTACTGGAAAAGGGCTTGGATAACTGTTGAGCATTTAATGGTTTTGCTGCCTCAGCATACTCTTTGCTGGCAGTTTTCACACAGCTGTGCTACCAAAAAGAAGTTGCACCCATGGTACAAACATTTCACTGCCGTACAGTGCATGGAGCCCTATCATCACATGTTACGTGGTGTTGTTCTTCTTCCAACTTTTTTGTAACCTTTGCACATGCGGGTACTCTTTAGGTGGCTTTGAAATCTATTTATGGAAGTATGACTTTAGTGCAGAGACATACATTTAAGATGTGATATTAAATAATGAAGTCACTAAAAGCAGCCTCTGTTTTTTCTGTTCTAATTGCCATGTACTCCATGACCTTGCAGTTTATTTTCAAACATTAAGAGATATTTATTTGGGTGTATTTTTAAACAGAGGTTGTTTCTCTTCTCTTCAGAAAATGAGCACAGATGGTGATTGATTTTTCAAGTGCTAACATCCCTGCTTGAGAAAATTTTCCCACCTTCTTTGTGCTAAGCAAGTCAGGCAAACTAACATGATGATGCGATCATCAGTTTCATGCAGACACAGTGAATTGATTGACAGAGAGGATTTCTGCATAAACCACCCAGTCTCCTGATGTTTCCATTTTCTCCCCTCCTTTCCACTGTGTGCCTTTGGCTGGTAGCAGCAGTGACTTGGTAGCATGTTTGGAGTGAAGTCTGAGCTCCACTCTTTGACCTAAATCTGAGATTTACAACCTAACTCAAACTAATATCAGTACAAATTTGACATAGCTGTTAAGAGCCATTTCTAAAGCCCAGGAAGCTCAATGATGTCATTGGCTAACTAGCCATTCTCAGGCCAGTGCTTCTGTTTGCGTGACTAAATACATACAATTAAAGCCTAGCACTTCTCATTGTGCATGAAGTCATTGTTATCCAGAGTTCAAGTACCTAGATAATGGCATAGAAGAAAACAGACATATCATCAGCCCTCAGCCACAGTAAACTCGTTTATAACAATCAACTCCCTTTTATTTAACGCTCACTTTTTAGAGAATGATGGTTTATCGTTTTGTGGGCTGATGTCAAATTCTTTATAAAATTGGTGCCATGTTTAACTTGGGTTAACTGCACAAAATTTTGACAGTCTACAGCGAATAGGTATTGTTCCTCGACTGGTTTCTTTCATTTTCTAATATTTTATCTTAGGAGTGGGTTATGAAGGAAAAAAATGTTAAGCATCAAAAACAATTAGAAGGCCAAATGTCAAGATGATCCATTCTACTGTTATAATGCATTCCTCAGGAGTCAAGCATTTTGGCTGTTATAATAAGGTTCACGATGAAGGGAATGTCCCATAGTATGGGATTAATTGGTACATGAGTGGTAAGGACCTGGGACCTGAGAGTCATGGTTAGCAGTAACATGTCAAATATAATGTTAAACTGTGGATTTTATTAGAGTTTCAGTAAATTTTTAAGGGTCAAGGCTTGTATCATGATTTTTCTGTGGCAAGGCACAAATTATTGTATAGTTTATAGTGATCAAACTAGCAGGTTTAATGTGAATGTACACTAATCACACATTAAGATTCCAAACAGCACTAAATCTCAGCAGGGATCCAAATCTGGAACCACATAGCAGGAGGTGAACATTAACCACAGTGCTACTGAGCTATGTTTTTAAAGAAATAAGAATTTCACATGTCAGTTAATAGGGACTGAAACTTAACACAGAATCTTCTTTTTGGACAGGGTTGAGTTTTATCTCCACAAAACTCCATTCCACCTGCATATAAGAATTTCTTAAGGAAAAATTCTCAAGTCCCTTTGCTCCTTAATCACAAAGTTTGTTAGTTTTGTGGAAAATGATTATTAGAGAAAAGTAAATTATGTTGCATTGATATTTGAGAAACAATCTAAAAGATTTAAGTTTACAATATATATTAAATGTTTTTTAATGCTATTTGTTTAGAGGACAAAAAAATAGCATGGTACACTGAGCATGCAAGTTACTGACTTTGAAAATCCTGTATTATTTTATGTCTGTTACAGTTATCCATCACATTTAGTTACATGACAGATTTTATTACTGTGATGTCCTCGACCCATCTTCATGAAAGCTTCTACAATGTAAGATGTCAGAAGATCCATTTATATTTTAGACCATTTGTGGAAAAGTGAATAACAACATTTGTCAACATAACCAGTGCTTTTGAGAAATGTGATTTTAAAATACAAAAGTTCTCCAAATATTGATTTAATGGACAATAACTATGCATAATTTTATACTGAAAAGCTTAAAAAGACCAATATATCCCTCTTCCTTTGTAAAAAGTGTTAAATAGCCTTTACTCATTGATTCTAATAACCACTTAATAAAAGGGGGTGAGAATACACTTGCTGTGGGTGATTTCATCTTACACAAATTCATTAGCAACAATGACTGAAAAAGCGCCAATTATGTACGCGTAACAACGTTGTTTTCACACCTGTCAAATAGCAAAGCCACCTCAATATTTTAAAGGATGAACATGTCATTAACCCAGGGTTGGTGTGTGCAGTACTGCATCAAAGTAAAACATGTTCTGGAAATCTGATTCTCTGACCAGATGTTGGAAAGAAACTCTGAGCGAGCCATTTGGAAAAGAAGGAGCAAATATTTTCTATAGGGACTAAAAGTCTAGTTAATCTATTGTAGTCTGGGTCAGTTTAGAATCCCCTACTTTCAGGATTTGGGAAAAGATCTGAAACAAGAACCATGTCTTGGAAAAGAAAACTAAGGTGAGGCAGTAATGTTAATTACCCTCTCATCATAAAAGGATGACGACAACTCTAAAATGTAAATTTTCTAATTAATAACTGTGAAATGGCTGAATTACTCAGTAATCAGCCTCTTTCCTTAGGCAGGCCTTTAGGACTGAGGATGATTTGATTCTGTTCAGTTCTAATAGGTTCCAAGATAACTGAAAGACACACATAAGGAGGAAGTGAAGAGTGACTGGTATTGTACATACAATCCATTTAACCTTGAAGTATGGATGTGTTAGGGGCAAGTGGAAGTTTTCTTAAAGTCTCAAACTTAATCCCTAGACCACATCTGGCTTTGACCGAGGCAGATTGAAGGGTGGGTAAATAACTATTTTCAGGCGGTAGGTGTTGTGAGTTTGAATGAACCACATGAAGAATCTCTCGGAAGAATTCCAAAAGAATCTCACCCTACTCAAAAAAAGTACACTGAGGTTTTATACTTTTTAAGCACAAAGATAACAGCAGGTGATTGAACAGTCTCAATGGCTATAATTACATAGTTTAATTCTTACGTGATGTACCTCTCTGAACCTGTAGCCTACGATCTTTGCAGATAATAGTGTCTGCTTGATTACTGCTGGTAAGTTACATGTGAACAGCTTTTTTGAAGGCTGCTTCTCGTCTTAATGGCTGGTATCCAAATAATTCCTGATTGAAGCTGACATTTAGTTCCTAACAGTAGATCTCCCAGTAGAGCATGCTTGTGAGGCTAT
>JARFYF010000017.1:26990567-27001195 GCA_030265395.1 Rhina ancylostomus | reverse complement strand
ATGCTGGCTTTCTATAATAGGTTGAATCCTATTACCCCACTTATTTCCCTGTAACCTGTTCTCTCACACATGTCCTTTAATATGCTCCTGGTTCTCCCAGCAGTCACCTACGCTAAGGGTAAATTACAATAACCTGTTCCCAGAGCAACCAGCAAGTCTTTGGGGCACGAGAAGAAACTGGATCATCTAGGAGAAACTAACCAGTCACAAGGAGAATATGCCAACTCCACTCTGACAGCACCAGAGGTCAGGATCAAAAGCTGTGAGACATTGTACCATTAGCAGTGCCACTGCACTGCCCCATTACAATTTGGGTGTGATCAAACAAATAAATCCTCAGCAAGGCCTTTAATTAAAGAACTAATTGGACCTTTAAAACCTATGAGCAGGTCTTCAAACATAAACAAAAGGAAATTGATTGGAATGGAGGAGGGGGGAATGAAGTGGGGTTACGTGAACGGTGACTAGGTCAGCTCAATACATTGCAGGAAGAATTAGTGGCCTCCTCACAATTAGACTTTTAAAATAAAAACTGAAAATCCTGGAAATAATCAGTAAGCAGGCAGCATCTGTGGAGAGTTAACATTTTAGATGAATGACCTTTGATCACAAATGTTAAAAGTTATTTTAGCAAAATGTGATCCCTTTACTTCTCTTATCTGAAAGGGTTAATGTTAGTCCTGTGCATTTATGTGAACATATGCGACTGTGGAATATAGATTGAGCTCCATAACTGTAGCGAGAGAGTCATATACCTCACAGAAAAAATAAAAGATGAAAACCCCAATCTGAATAGCTGAACTGTTCATTGTTACTGTCAATGGTTATCAAGTACAGACAAGAGGGAAGTCTAAACATTTCCATGCCTTTCATGGTGTTTTGTTAGGTAAAAAAATTATCACACCACAATGTAATGACCAACCATAACATAATGATGTTAAATATCAAGTTGTTGACAAGTTTTTGAGACTTTTACAGAAAGCCAAAACCTTGTTTAATCAGACACTTCACGTTTTCCCTGACTCTTTGTACAAAATAGCAAGATAAAACAAAAATTGCAATGATGTAAAAAGGAGAATTGATTTTGTCCTTTTGTGACTTAAGATGTCCCAAATTACATTAGAGCTGATAAAAAATCTTATGAAATTTATGAAGCAATATGCACCTTTTTTCATTTTGTTCCAATAAAAGCTGTCTCTTCCTCCTTGCCCTAAAATCAAACAAAAGAATTTCTGTAAATTTAAATAAATCTCCTTCAAAAGCCATCAATTACATTAATTGCAACAATAAGTCAACTTTGTCATTGTATTGTACCCAACAACTTGGGAAGAAAGATTCATAAGGCTAAGGTTTTGCACGGATGCACGCACACACACACACACACACACACACACACACACACACACACACACACACACACACACAGAAACATGAGAAGCATGGTGTCAACATGTGAACCTTAATGTCATTAAACTACATCAATTTAGGACTTAGAAAAATCTTAAATGAGGAATTATATCTCATTCAGTAAATAGTTCTACAGTGCCCAGTGTTGCAGAACAGGTTGCACAATGCAAGCTTTCCAATTGGAGAGATCAGCATCCCCAAAAGTGATGTTAGATTACTTCAATATATGCTCTTAGCAGTGAAAGTGTTTTGGTTCTTCGACTTTACCAACACCACAGTGATGATTTTAACGTTAATAAAAGCATCTCCTTTTGTGGTAACTATACATGGTATATAAATGATTAGCTATTCTGAAAAAAAATGCAAACATATGAATGTGAGAAAAAACTTAGTAATGAATGGAATGTTTCTATTTCGCTAACATAATTGGCTTAACTTAATGCCTTCTGATAAATATAGAGCTGATCACAAAAGGAACAACTTTTATTCAACATGCACATTGAAAGCAATTAGTCAGTAAAACTGACCCAAACAACCTCAGCAAAAATTTTTCTTTGAGTTTCTTTTTACTCCACCTGTGAAGATAACCATATAACATCCAGAACTTATGTTAGAAGTTGTCAGGATCAGAATCACCACTGAACTTGGCAATGAATTGACGGGACCATGTCCTTCCAGAGGATAGATAGAAAGAGCAACTTTCAATACTTCCCTTTCCCATCCTCTTCCTGGCTTCTTTAAGCATCATTTTTAAATCAGACTGCATCCTATTTTATTGACACAAATGTTTACCCATTTTTGAAGGAATTGCTTTTTCAATGCAGGGCAAAGGAATCCTCAAACTAGAATTTTCAGAAGCTGAATTTAAAAATGTTTGGTTGTTTTTTTTGTTGCCATCTAGCCAAAATTATGTCATAAAATGCATGTTATTCAAGAATCCTCTATTTAATTGTCTTGTGAGGTGCAGCCTTAAACATGCTTTGACTAATCTGCTCACTAATCATGAATTGTATGAGTCGTGGAATAAACTAGCTGATTGAGCTATATCCTATCTCTGTATAGATCAATCTTTCATCCAGTATACATAGTTGATGCAGAAAACTTCAATTTTAATCCAACCACTGGAACATAAAATTCAACTTACTCTACACCAATTTTAAGTCCAATTCTGTCCTAACTTGGCAGTGGGATAAAAATGGAGCTGAAGCATTCAGATGTTGTAGAGAAAACTTGTACCTCACTTTGAGCAGTTGTGATGACACTTATCAACCACAACATTAAACAGGAAAAATATTTCCATGTGGCAATATGATAGTAGCTGGACTTTATAGTCAGCTGCAGAGTGATGATGCTCGCTGCTGACCTCAAAGAAGGCCACCCATATGGATCCACATTGTGTGCACATTGTTTGGTTTTGTGACTTTAATTGCTACCTGACACTTGTGCAATGGGGTCTTTAGCATCCAGGAACAATGATGTCATCACTGACAGCAAACATGGAAGGAAAAAGCACAAATTTTCAGTACATTATCAATCATTTCACAGAGTACTGAATAAAAATTGAAAAACAGTTGCAGAATTAAGGAAGAAGCTAAATATTAAGTTACAAAATTAAGGGGAAAACCATTATATGTTGAAACATTTCTGTTAAGTAATTACAATCCAGATATATAAAATATGTTTTGATAGTGTCAAAGAATTTTCTGGGGAGTAATGGTCGTCATTAAAAGTATCACTTCAACCTCGTAACAGATCATAGTATTTCCAGGGTATCTTGTTATGAAACCAGTTTGACAGGTGAAAAATTTGATTTTGGTTTCTGGCTTTAAATGTGTATGAGAGAGTAACCTGCTAGTTCTGCCCACGTCCCTCGGCTTCATTCAATAATAAGACTGAATGTGTGGAGGTTAGAACAACAATTGGCCAATACTCTTGGACATGTTTAGAGTTAGCAATCAAAGTCAAATTTCCCACCTTAAATTCTTGCCAATTCAACTTATTTCCATTGATTTCAGTGACAAAGGGTGTAATACAATGCAGCCTGTGGAAGAAGATGCAGTCACTAACAGCCACTTTAATTGCATTTCTATATGCAGAGAAATCCCAAAATTGCTGCCAGCTTCACAATGCAAGGATCCCAAATGCTACAGCTTAATCCCAATTATACCTGTAAAATCTGACTCAAAATTGAGACTATAGGTTTAGCTCAGTAGAATTACCTTTGCATCTAAATCAAGAGTTTGGGAGTTCAAAATCCACTTCAAAACTGACCATTTCTGTGCTGTTTGCTAGAGCTGACATATTTAGAGCATTGGAAAGTCTGTTGATCAAGTAGTCTTCCCCAGGACAACACATTAAACATGGTGGTAAAGGCCTATGTGTTTCTATGATGCTGGATAGCATCCTGTAAGGACTCCATTGCGTTCTCTCAATTTTTCTGCCTCCATCATATCTATTCATTTATTCTGATGACACTTTGAACATTAGTACTTCCAAGTTGTGTTTATTTCACAGCTGCATCTTCCCTTCTGATGCAGTTGATTAGACTCTTAACCCCATCTGTTCCATTTCCTACACTTCTGTTCTCACCCTTCTTCTCCCATCCAGATTAAGGATGGGAGAAGAAGGGATCTCCTTGTGATCACCTGCTATTCCTCCGGCCTCCACATTCAACGAATTATCCTAAATAGTTTCCACTATTTTCAACCAGATTCCAGCACTAATCACATCTTCCTCACCCCTTGCCCAACATTCTGAAGGGACCATTCCCTCTGCGATGTCCTGGTTCACTCTTCCACATCACTTCTTCTTACGGGTCCTTCCCTTGCCTTAACTTGTCCTTTTACCTCTTTTCTTCCCACCGTCCACATGAAGCAGTGACTCACTGGTGCTATGGTCAATATTCACCATACTTTCTGCTGCACTGGAGAAACCAAATGCAGATTGGGGTCACTGCTTTGCAGAACATCGTTGACCCTAAGCTTCCACTTCCTATCACTTTAATTCTCCATCCCAGTTCCACCCTGACCTCTCTTTCTTTGGCATCTTACACTGTTCCAATGACGTTTAATATGAGTTCATCAATTAGCATGAATAATTTCATTTACCGCCCTCTCCAGTTATTGTCAGCAATGGCTAGCTCTAATGTAATGTCATTCACAAGTAAGCTTAACTCATTTTTTCTCTCTGCATGGATTTTGCCTGACCTGTTGAATATTTCCAGCATGCTCTTTTATTGTAAATTTCTGCAGCTGCAAGGTTTATAATGAATTCTAATAATTTTGAATCTGTGAAATAGCTTTTCATGTGGGGCTTTTGCCAAACGCTGTGTGAATTCCAGGTATCCTATGCTCTGGGACATTGCACAATCCAAGTTACAGCCACAAGATGGTTAAGAAAGGCACACATATGTCATCATTTCCTCCTTAATCCATGTTAGCTTCAGTTCTCTGCAGTATTATTATACAGGACCTTCTGATAATCCAATGTATCATTAAACATCTATTGCATCTATGGTTACCTATGCCTGGTTTATCCACTTTCTGACATGGGCACCACTTTATCTCTTTTGCAATCTACTTTTACCTCTGCAGTATTCAGGGTTCATCATTGGCTTGCAAATCGTCTCCTTGGTCTCTCTGGAATAAATGCAGACTGTTTCCAGAGCTTTATTTAAATTCAACCCTACTGAACTATATTGCCTCAAGGTTATAAATTTTAAAACATAAGAACTTAAGAAATAGGAGAAGGAGTAGTCTATGAGGTCCCTCAAGATTGATCCACCCTCCCATAACATCATGGCTGATCTGCTGTTGGCCTCAGATTGACTTTCCTGTCTGTTCTCCATAATCCTTTGTTGATCCTATTACCTCTATCGGGTATCAACTGACGTGTCAAACAAAGAGACTCTCAAACTAAGGTTTAGTACAACTTAGTCTTTATATGTACTCAAGTTACTTAGCAATGCTGAGATGTAATTAATTTCCAATAACTCCACATTTGATTCATTACTCATGATACTAAATCACAAGACTCACAGCTTCAACTTAAATACTACCCATGCAAGGTGAATTGGCAAAGCTCCTTCCGATGGGGGTTGTAATCTTCTCAAACTTATGGTCTTCCTCCTGCAATAGTTGTCCCCGGGTTATCACCATCAATGTCCTTGACGGACCCCCTTTATGTGATTTCTTCTGATCTTTCAGGAGGTTTGTTGACGCACCCCAGCCCAGAATCCTTACAACTCTGACATGATTTGTTCTAGAGTCGGGTAAACAGGACACACTGGTCCATTGTTCTCCTTGCCATCCTTAATTTAGAGACCCAGTCCTCCATTGAATTTGAGCCATCCTTCGCAATCAGCTTAGTTAGCTGATGTGGTTGCGTAGTTACATTTTCTCTTTATATCAGGCCAAAGAGTTCATGCAAAAAGGATTCCTTTTCCCAGAAGTCATGTGATGTTGACTTCTTTTCCCATCATGCTCAAAAGGGTTTATCTGTTAGCCACATGGCTGCATGGTGATCCCCTGAAAGACCTTGAATAAATTCAATGACTCGGCCTCTTCTGCTCTCTGGGGTAGAGAATGCCAAAGATTAATACTGTCTGAGGGAATAAATTACTCTTTATCTCGTATGAAGCAGGCAATCCTTAATTTAGCATTATGCCCCCAAATTTGAGACTCTGGATACAAATTAACCTTTCTGCTTCTTCTTTGTGAGCCATTGTAAAATCTTATAATTTTCAACAAAATCACCTTTAATTCTTCTGGACTCCAATGAGCATGGGTTTTATCTGCTCAATCTGTTTATTGGACAAGGCCTTCATCCCAGGAGTCATTGCAATGACCCTTCTTTTAACTGCCTTGATGCAAGTATGTCCTTCCATAAATAAGGAGACCAAAACAGAATTTGTTATGCCAGGTGCAGTCCTACCATCATTGGATAATTGTGGTAAGACATCCTTACTTTTATAGTGCATCCTCTTTGCAAAAAAGGCCAGTATTCTATTTTCTTCCACTTACTTTTTTTGCTGCACCATTTTTAATATTACAAATGACTACTTCCACTGTCAATGTGACACTGGCAATGTTAGTGCATTCTGAATTATCCCTGAACTTAAGATGCAGGTAAGAGACAATCGCAGATACCTGTCGCAAAAAAGGACGGTATGGATTCTAAGTATTTCTCTATACAAAGTGTTCAGGAAAAATATGTGGAGTTTCTACTTTGATCAAGGAGAGCAATGTGGTGCTGGAAAGAGAGTGGGCTTGGAATGATCAAAGACAGAAAGTATCCAATTAGGGTTCAGAAGCATTAAAAATGCAGTTAGATTTGAGGGCTTTCTGAGTGTGTTCAGGGGAACTTTCTTAAATAAAAATTGAAACAAAACCTGGAGATTTTAGAACTCTGAAATAAAAACAGAAAATGCTGAAAACACTCATCAGGTCAGGCAGCATCTGTGGAAAGAGAAATAGTTAACAGTTCAGATCTGGGATCCTTCATCAGAACTGATAAAATGTTGCATTATGATGAAGGATGCCATACCTGATACATTTCTCTTTCTCTTTTCATGTATGCTCCCTTCTTAAACACTAATGCACATGGCATAACTGGGTTTAGTTCTGGGAAAAGAGCCATGCCATGTGGATCAATGTTTAGCGGAGGAACATCCTAGGGTCAGTGATCACTCCAAGATTAAAAATAAATTAATTGGTGAGAACAAATTGACAGGAATCAAAGCTCAGCAGGCAAAACTGCTGTTGAACAATGGGAGAACTCTAAGATGGAGATATTTCAGACACAGTCTAAACATATTTCTGTGCAGGTGAAGCGTAGGGTAAATAAAAGCAGACAGCCCAGGTGACCAAAGAGTGAAGCAGCATTAAGAAAGATCATACAACAGATGCCAGGTTGTTATCACAAGTGAAAATCAGGCTAATTTCAAAAAAGTTCAGAGGGAAAGTGAGAAAGAAACCAGAAGAGATAAATGGAGAGTGTGAGACAATAGCCGGCAGTAAACGTAAAAGTGAATCCAAAAATAGTGTACGGATATGTGAAAAGGAACAGGGTTGCACAGGGAGAGGTGGAGCTTAGAAGATACCAGATGTTGAAAGAGAGAGCATGGCTGAGGTACTAAGTGAGTACTTTACATCAATCTTCACCAAAGAAGGAGATGCTGCTGGAGTCTCAGCAAAGGAAGATGGAATTAATACTCTGGATGATCTGAATTTTTATAAAGTTAAGGTACTAGAAAAGATTGGTTTCTCGGAAAATGGATGTTACCCGGTACAGATGGCCTGCCCCTCAGACTGCCAAGAGAGGAAACTGCAGAGGTCTTGGTCATATTTTAAAGACCTGCAGATTTGGGTGTGGTGCCCAACGCATAGAAATTTGCCACTTGGGTAAGGATGGCAAACTTCCTGCTCTGAAAAGCATCACTGAACCAGATAGGTCTTTATGAAAGGCACAAGGGTCTGCAGGTGCTGGAATCTGGAGCAACACACAAAGTTCTAGAGGAACATCATTTATCCAGTCCAGATGAAGGGTCTCAATCCAGAATGTCAACTGACCATTTCCCTCCATTGATGCTGCCTGACCCGTTGAGTTCCTCCAGGTCTTTATGATAATCCAGTTATTTCTAGCTTCTTTTTTAAGTACCAGGTTAATTTGGATATTTGAATTTGGATTCCTCAGGTGTCAGCTTGAGATTTGAACTGATGCCTCTGCTTGCTAAGCCTGCAGCTTAAGCATGAGTGCAGCCTGCGTGCTAACTTTCTATTTTATGTGTCTGGACACCAAGATCCCTCCATATATCAACATCTGCCATCTCTCTCCATTTAAGCAATATTCAGCCTTTCTGTTCTTCCTACCAGAGGAGATTACCTCACCATTACCCACATCTTATTCCTGCCAAGTTTTGCCCAGCTGCTTAAACCTATCTCTTTAGTTTTGCAGACTCTTTGCATCTTCTTGTTGTCAATGCAAAGATAAATGATTCCCCCCCACCAGTCTTTGTATTGAAGATAAATTTGGCAATAGCACACTCTGTCCCTCCAGTTAAGTCATTAATATAGATTGTAAGTATTTAAGGCTCCAGCACTGATTGTTGTGGCAGTGAACTAGTTACAACTTGCCAACTAGACTGATTTTCAGTTTATCCTGACTGTCCTTTTGTTTTCCTGCTTCCTGTCTCCCTCCTTTCTTAAATTAGGCTGTTACAGGCTGTTCTACCATTTAATAAGACCACAGCCAATGCAATCTTGATCTCATTGTCACTTCATTGCTTTTTCCCATGACCCTTAGCACAAAAGTCTTTGTTCTCCAACTTAAATATATTCAATGACTCCACCTCCATAGATCTCTGGGTAAAGAATTCTAAGATTCACGATCCTCTGATCATTCCCGAGATTTGCTTGTTTATTCTTACACCCATCTTCTACCTCTACTATTTCATCCTTTGTTATGATGATATATTTGACTGTAGCGATCAATACAAAATATTCGCTTAATATCTCTACCATTTCCAAAGGATTTTGATGACCCTCCATCTTTACCCTGAATTCTAGACAGCCTCACTAGAGGAAAAATCTTCTGAGCATCCACTCTGTCAATCACCCTCAGAATCTTATTTGTTTCAATAAGATCACTTCTCATTTCTTCTCAACTCTAAGAGCATAGGCTATGCCTGCTCAACCCTTTCTTCATACATCAACCCCTTCATCTCAGGAATAAACTAGGGAACTTTCTCTGTGCTGTATACAATGCAAGTAAATTCTTCTAAATATGGAGACCTAAACTGTACACTGGTGCTGTCTCACCAACACCCTGTACAATTCCATCAAAACTTCTCCATTTTTACACTCCATACTCCTTGCATTCCATGAGCCTTCATAATCATTTGCTGTATCTGCATGCCAACCCATTGTGTTCATGGCCCAGGACCTTCAGACCCCTTTATACCACCATGTTTTATAGTTATTTTGTAAATAATAATTTGTTTCTTCATTCTTCTTTCTCCAGTAGATAACTTCATGTTTTCTCCCATTGTACTTCATGTGCTAACTTCTTGCCCATTCACTTAATCTATCCATATCCCTTTGCAGGCTTGTTGTGTGCTTTTTATAACACAAGGCATCAATGAGCCAAATTGAGGGCCAGAACTCAGAACCATGACAGCTAACTCACCTGTCTTTGTATCATTAGCAAATTTGGTTGCAGTACATGATATCTTCATCTGAGTCATTACTATAGATGTTAAATTGTTGAGGTTTCAACACTAATCCTTTGTCTCCCCACAAGTTACTGATTGCCAAACCAAAAATGATCCATGTATCCTGATTCTCTCATTTCTGTTAGCCGATCAATTCCATATCCATGCCAATTCCATACACTGTTATCTTCTGCAGTAATCTTTTGTATGGCCCCTTATTGAATGCCTTCTGGAACTCCAAGTACACAATTTATCCATCCTATTTGTTTCATTCTTAAATGTCTTGCAAATTAATCAGACATAATTCCCCTTTCAAAAAGCTCTGCATGATTGACTTATGATATTCTGAAATTCCTTCATTACAAATTTCAGTTTTTTTCCCCGGAGACAGATATTAGCTTATCTGACCTATAGTTCATGCTTTTTGTTTCCCTCCTCTCTTTGCAATTTTCCAACCCTCTGGGACTGTTCCAGAATCCAGAAAAATTGATAAATTCAATGCACCCAATACCTCTGAAGCTACTTAAAGGAAGACTATAAGATCCAGGGTATCAAGTCCATGGAACTTGTCAGCCTTTAATCCCATTAGTTTGCCTTCTTTAAAGATAGAGATTTAAAAGAAAGCATCCCTTCTGATAACCCCATTTACTATTAATATCTTTGACTGTGAAGACCAATCCAAAATCTCTTCCATTTCCGAATTTCCCAGTATTATTTTCCCAGTACCGTCATCACAGGGATTACCATTTATCTTAGTTACTCTCTTCTTTCCAATAGAAGATCTGACTGTCTTAATACGTCTTCTTAGTTAGTCTCATAACCTATTTTCTCTTTCATGATATAATTTGATCATTGAAGAACTGATGGAAGGTCACATTTCCCATATCTGTCCTTCTGACCTTTTGGAAGAAGTAATCTTTTAAATGCACATTTCTAATTTCAGTTCTGCTTGCATTTATGAGAGTTTTTGTATCTTATCCTATCACCCTCTTACCACTGAAAAAAGGAACTT
>JARFYF010000017.1:26796686-26808239 GCA_030265395.1 Rhina ancylostomus | reverse complement strand
CCAAACACTGCCTGCCAATCTGCTCCTCTATATCTCTACTGCTGCAGGGATGGGGGGGGGTAGGGGGCAGTGGGGGGAGGGGGCTATAGAATACTCCCAGTAGAGAAACTGCTCATTTCTTGATCCTTACTTCCACTCAAATGTACTCCAGAGATGATTCCTCTGCAACATCCACCCTTTCTGCAGCTGGAACAGTGTCCCTGACCAGTATCGCCACCCCTCCTCCTCTTCTCCCCCCTTCCCTATCCCTTTTAAAACACTGAAAGCCAGGAATATTCAACATCCACTCCTGCCCTGACGTTAGCCATATCTCTTCTAGCCACAATATCAAAGTCCCCCACACTTATCCAAGCCCTTAGTTTATCTCTCTTATTCCTGACGCTTCTTACATTTACGTACACACACTTCAGTACATCCACCTTACTAATTTTATCGCTTGTACTCTGCTTCTCCTTTCCCAAAGTCTCTCGACCTGTTTGATCTGACTTTTTCCCATCCCCTTCTTCACACTGACCTACTCCTCTGGTTCCCTCCCCCATCACTAATTATTTTAAACCCTCCCGAACTCCCCAAACAAATCTAGCCGCAGTTTAGATTGCAACACCTCCCCCCGGTTCGGGTGTAACCGGTCCTCTGTGTACAGGTCCCACCTTCCCGAGAAGAGATCTCAATGGTCCAGAAATCTAAAACCATCCCAACTGCACCAGCTTCTCAGCCACGCATTTACCTACCACCTCCTCCTGTTCCTGCCTTCACTATCGCGTGACACCGGCAGCAACCCCGAGATTGTTACCCTCGAGGTCCTGTTCCTCAGTCTCCTGCCTAGCTCCCTAAACTCAATCTTCAGGACTTCATCCCCCTTCCTACCTATGTTGCTGGTGCCAACATGAACCACAACTTCAGGCTATTCTCCCTCCCGCTCAAGACTTCTGTGGACCCGATCAGTAACATCCCGGACCCTGGCACCTGGGAGGCAACATACCATCCGGGACATACCAGACCATGTGCCCCATACATCTCCTTTAAACATTCCCCCTCTCACTTTAAGTCATCCGGTATTTGACATTTCTACCCTGGGAAAAAGACTGAGAGTCGACCCAATCTCTGCCCTTCATAAGTTTATAACGTCTATCCGGTCTCCCATCAGCCTCTGCCACCCCATGTTTCCTCCAACCTCTCCTTAATAGTTCACACCCTCTAATGTAATCAGCATCCTGGTGAACATCTTCTGCACGCTCTCCAAAGCCCCTACATCCTTTCTGTAATGCAGCAACCAGAATTACACAGGATAATCGAATTGTAGCCTGGATCTTTTACTTTCTGACGAACAGACCACCAATCAGTGAGGATAGGCAGCAATATATCCAGCATGATTATTCTCAACACTGGTGCCTCACAAGGCTGCGTCGTCAGCCCCCCACACTACTCCCGATACACTCATGACTGTGTGGACAGATTCTGCTCCAACTCCAACCATAAGTTTGCAGATGACACCACCGTAGTGGGCCGTATCTCATAACAATGATTCAGGGTACAGGAAAGAGATAGAGAGCTGAGTGACATGGTGTCATGACATCAACCTCTACATCAATGTCAACGAAACAAAAGAGCTGGTCATTGACTTCAGGAAATGGGCAGTGTCCATGCAGCTGTCTACATCAACGGTGCTGAGGACGAGAGCTTCAATTTCCTGGGAGTTAACGTCATCAGTAGCCTATCCTGGTCAAATAATGTAGATGCCACAGTCAGGAAAGCTCAGCAACATCTCTATTTCCTCAGAAAGCTAAAGAAATTCAATTTTTTCCCTTTGACACTAACCAACTTTTATCGATGCACCACAGAAAGCATCCATCTGGATGCATCACGGCTTAGTACGTCAACTGCTCTGCCCACAACAGCAACAAACTGCAGAGAATTGTGGACACAGCCCAGTGTATCACGGAAACCAGCCTCTCCTCCGCGGACTCTGTCTTTACCTCTCGCTGCCTTGGCGAAGTAGCCAGAATAATCAAAGACCTCACCCACCCGGATCATCCTCTCTTCTCTCCTCTTCCATCAGGTAGAAGATACAGGAGCCTGAGGGCACGTACCACCAGGCTTACGGACAGCTTCCTTCCCACTGTGAGAAGACTATTGAACAGTTCCCTTCTACGATGAGATGGACTCTGACCTCATGACCTATGTTGTGACCTTGCACCTTATAGTCTACCTGCACTGCACTTTTCTGCAGCTGTAACACTTTACGCTGTACTGTTATTGTTTTTACCTGTACTACCTCAGTGCGTTCTGTACTAACCCATTGTAACTGCACTGTGTAATGAATTGACTTGTCCGATCAGTATGCAAGACAAGTTTTTCACTGTACCTCGGTACAAGTGACAATAATAAACCAATACCATAAGTTTCATACAGTTGCAACATGCTTTCTGACTCTTATACTTAATACCCTGACCGATGAAGGCAAACATGCCCTTGCTGCCTTCACCACCCGATCTCCTTGCACGGTCGTTCTCAGGGAGCTATGTACTTGGACACCAAGATCTCTCTATATATCGAAGCCTCAACCTGAGGTGTTGCATTGGTATGTGGATGTCAAATACTCCTTGGAAGATAAGAATTCACACCCGGCGAGGATTCACTTGTAATTAGAGGCATGCGAACAAAGTGATTATCACTGCAAGCAAAGTACTGTGGCTCATAGCCAAATAAACTGAATTAAAAAGCACAGAAGTCAGGGTTAGACCAGCCTTTTGATGGCAGTGCATACAAGCAGAACACGATAATGCAGGAAAATTTCTTAAAACTCTGTCAGTGGTGCCTTGTCAAACAATTTTTTGCCCCACAGAACCACATTTAAAATGCAGATGAGCTGAACAAATGTGGTAGCAATATAAACGAGGAGAGGACTGGCCTGGATTTGCGCAAGCATTCCTCCCTCTCCACCGAACAGGGACCCAATAAGCCCTTCAAGGTGGAGCATGGATTCACTTGCACTTCTGTCACTCCTGTGTACTGGAGACTGCAACGGGAGATTGTGTGAGCACTTTGCGGAGCACCTGCATTCAATCAACAGGAAACACCCCAAGCATCCTGTTGCCTGCCACACAGACCCACCAACCCCATTTCCACCCTGGCCTGACTGCCTGCTTATTCCTGAAGCATAGCAACGAAGCCCAACACCAGCTCGAGGCCCAGCACCAACCTCCGTCCGGGCACATCACAGGCTTCCAGATTCAATATCGAATTCCCCTTCTCCATCTGTATCATCTCTCCACCTCTGCTGCAAGTCATCTGGCTGTGATATTGACTCATTCTTTCCCCTCCATACTGCACACACCTCGACCTGCAATTTTCTCCATTTCTTTGTCATACTCTAACTGCCCCGTTAACAGACAATTCCCACGGCTACCCTGGTCACAACGTTTGACCTATCCATCCCTCCCCTATGCAACTTCAAACTGACTTTCAGCTCTTACTATCAAAGTTCTGATGAAGAGTCTTTGATCTGAAACTAACTTTGTTTCTCTCTCCACATATGATTTGCTGGGTAAAACACAGAGCAGTACAGCACAGGAGCAGGCCCTTTGGCCTATCGTGTCTGTGGCGACCACGGTGCCAAATTAAACAAAACCCTTCTGCCTGCATATGACCCATATCCCTCTGTTTCCTGCCAGTTCAAGTGTCTCTTGAACACTTATTTCATATCTGTCTCCACCACCTCCTCCATTAGCCCGTTCCACGTACCCACCACTCTGTGTAAAAAGAAAACTTGTCACACACATCTTTAAACTTTCCCCCTCTCACCTTAAATGATGCCTTCTAATATTTGTCATTTCTATCCTGGGAAGAGACTGTATCTGTGCCTTACATAAATTTATAAACCTCTGTCAGATCTTCCCTCAGCCTCCGCTGCTCCAGAGAAAACAACACAAGATTGTCTGACCTCTCCTTATAGCTTATTCTCTCTAATCTAGACAGCATCCTGGTGAACCTCTCCTCTAAACTTTCCAAAACTTCCACATTCTTCGTAAAATGGGGCATCCAGAACTGCACACAATGCATCTTCAGCATTTTCTGGTTTTGTTCTGCATTTGCTGTTCTATGGAACAGAGCCCATTTGTTATCTTCTAACACAGGGGAGGATAATAATCTATCCCCAAAAGGAAATTGCTTCCCCTTCCTCAGAGTCACAGATTCATACAGCAGAGAAATAGACACTTTGCTGACCCTGTCCATGTTAACTAATAAGTTCCCATCTACACTAAATCCATTTACCAGCACTTGTTCTGTAGCCTTCTATATCTTGGCGATTCAAGTACTCAGCTAGATACTTTTTAAACATGACAGTACCTCCGACCTCCACCACCTTCTCAGGCAACAAGTTCCAGACTGCAACCACCTTTTGAGTGAAAATCATTTTCCTCACATCCCCTCTCAACACTTCACCTTAAACCTCTGCCCACTGGATTCAGATGTCTGCCTTATGGGGGAATATTCATCACGACCCACCCTCTCTATGCCCCGCATAATTATGTAAATAGGGTAGAGGTGATTGAGAGCTTCAAGTTTCTCAGTGTAAATATCACCAACAATTTGTCCTGGTCCACCCACATTGATGCTACAGCCAAGAAATCACACCAGCACCTCTACTTTCTCAGAAAGGGAAGGAAATTCAGCATGTCCCCGATGACTCTCACCAATTTCACAGATGCACCAGAGAAAACATCCTAACAAGATGTATCACGGCTTGGTATGCCCAAGGCTATAAGAAATTACAGAGAGTTGTGAATGCGGCCCAGTCCTTCACACAAACCAGCCTCCTTGCCATTGACTCTCTCTACATTTCCCACTGTCTTGGGAAAGCAGCCAACATAATCAAGGACCCCTCCCACTCTGGTCATTCTCTCTTCTCCCCTCTCCTGTCAGACAGAAGGTAATAAAAGCTTAAGAGCACGTACTACCAGGCTCAAAGACAGCTTCTATCCTGCTGTTAGACTCTTAAATAGACCTTACATTGTCATGGTTCCAGGTACTGGCCCTCAATTTGGTTCCTTTGATGCCTTGTTGTACAGCACATGGATTCCATGCTTGACTGTTTGCATAATGACACACACCTGAGCTCCATCAGGGGCCTAGCATAAGTACCTGGGTTTCTCTAGCAGTAATTGCCGGAGTATTGGTCTACCTTTGGGCATACTTTGGCTCCTGGCTGCTTAGAGTGGTCTACTCTAGAACGGTCCTGTGTTCTCTGTTCCTCTTTGACTATCCAGTTCATGTTGGGATTCCTCCTCTGATCTCTGAGGCAAGATTCCTTCCAGTTTCTGCCTGTGTTTGGCCCTAACGAAGTATCCTAACTCCAGTCTTGTACCAGTGTGCTGCATTTGCATTCTCTGTGAGCTTGCTCTTTGCTCAACATTGTGACATACTATGCAGTTGTATTTTGCTGTTATTGAGTTGTATTATTTGTAACCAATCCATCTAATAGTTTTAGCCTCAGTGCACAGAATTACAGAACAGGCACAATACAGAATGAAGCCATTCAGCTCATCAATTCCATATTAGTTCTATGTAAACTATTCTCATTCCTCTGATCTCTCTCCAAAACCCTGTGAGTTATTTCCATTCAAATAATTATCCAACTCCCTTTTGAACACTGCAGTCGAATCTATCCAACTGTTATCTCCAGCAGTGCATTCCAAACCCTAACAACTCACTGTTTAGAACACTTTCCTCCTGACACTTTTGTTTTTTTTGGGCAATCGCCATTCTATGGTCCCTAGTTTTTGACTACTTCCCCTTCTCAGTAGACACACTTTCTCTGCATCTACTCTGCCCATACCCTTCATGATTTTAAAAACCTCTATCAAATCCCCTCTCAACCCCCTCTGTTCCAGAGAGGACCATCTCAGCTTCTCCAGTCTATCCACATAACCAAAGTCCCTCATCCTTGGAATCTATTTTATAAATCTCTTCCACACTGTCTCTAAGTTCTTCACTACTTTCTTAAAAGTACAGCGCTCAGACCTGGACTCAATACACCAGTTAAACCAATGTTTTAAAAAGGTTCAATGAGACTTCCTTGCTCTTGTATTCTGTCTCCATTTATGAAGTCCAAGATCCCATATGCTTATTTTAATCATGTTCTCAATGTGTCCTGCCACACTCAACAAATTATCCCAGGCCTCCCTGTTCTTGAACCCATTTAAAATTGTGCTCTCTAGTTTATATTGATAACATTGCTTATATTACACCTAAATATAGCTCTTTGTATTTCTCAGCATTAAATTTTACCTACTGCCTATCTACCCATCCCATCATCCTATCTTTTCTTGAAATCTATTCCTTTACTCCTCACAGCTCATTGTGACTCCAAGTTTTGTAAGGTCTGAAAATTTGAATATGTGCCCTGTACTCCAAGTCCAAATCATTACCATCATGGATGTCCTAGTAGCAACTTTGGAGCTATGCAAACAAGCCAACCACCCTGCAAACATACCAACAACCCTTCACCTTTACACTCTCTTTCCTTTTAACAGCTAATCCTGTGTCAGTGTTACAACATCCCCTTTTATTTCATGTCCTTCAATATTAATGACAAGCCTACTAAGTGACACCTTATCAAATGCCTTTTGAAAGTCTACAAATACCACACCAAATACATTTCCTTTATCAGCCATAAAACTCTATCATTAGTTGGGCATGATTTACCTTTAATAAATCTATGCTGGCTTTCTCTAATCAATCCTCAGTTGTCCAAGTAACTGCTCCCTGATAATTGTTTCTAGTACTTTCCCCACTACTGAAAGTAAACAGACCGATCTGCAATTACTGGGTTTAGTTCCACATCTTTCTTTGAACAAGAGTGTAAAGTTTGCAGTTTTCTTGTCCTCACCAGCACCAGCCTGAATCTACAAACATCTGGAAGATTCCAGCCAGGGTGTCTGCAATCTCCTCCATAATTTCCTCAGCATCCAATTAGAACAGGTGAAATCACAGCCAACCAAAAGCCCTTCAAGTTCCTGTGCCTTCAATCCATGGTTTGCTGGAGAACTTAAACAAGAGTTCAAAAATGGACAAGGAATATATATATATATATATATATATATATATATAATTCTACATGTATCTAAAAGTCTCCTGTACAGTTTATATCATCATCAATGAATATAATAGTTGGAAGTCTCTTCTCAGACTGGTGTTCAGCCAGAGTGGGAGTTTGTCCTCTGTCAATATCATGGATTATGCAAAGCTTCTGGTAGTTTTTCAGCTACCTGTCATTACCCAGCTTTGACATCCCAACACTAGAGAGATGGTAAAGCAGGTAGGTAGGATAAGCATACTGAAGGTTGCAAAGCAAGACGAGCAATATCAATAGGCTAAAGCTTGATACCGAACAAAATTGCATTGTAATGTGCAAAAGCAAACCTCTCACCTCAAAGAGGGAGTTCTCAGCTCATTACTAGAAATGGGCTCTGGACCAATCACAGCTACTTTGATTACACAGTAATCAGTCAATCACAGTCAATAACTACAAACATCACATGAGAGATTCACTGAAATTAGTGGCCTCATGAATGTCCTTGGAGACCCATCGAGTCAGGAACCTCATTTCAAAAGATCATGTTGTAGGGAAGCCTGTAACATTGAGGCTGGTACTCAGCATTGATTTTATTGGGAATGAAATCAGAGGATCAGGCACCTTTCTGATTCCTTTGTATATTGAGCTCAATCAAATTCTGTAATTTGTGGCAAATTAAGTGGTCAGGAGTGCAAGTTCAGTTTGTTAGTTGGCAGTGACATGGTGCCATTTTCTCAGTCGTGTCAATAAGCTCACAGCTTAATAAAACACAACATTGTATTAGAGAAATTGACCAGCAGTGTTGTTATATCAAATTCCCACAGGATTCAGGAAGAGACCACTTATCTAGTGATATTTTTCCAAAATCCAGACAGCCATTCTAGAAAACTCTCAACAAAAGGCATTCAGAAACTGGATTCTGTGGGAACATTTTGAGCACTTTGGTTACCATTTGTTGGTATCACAGCAGTGTCTTTATTTCAGAAATGCAGATCGTTTTGCTCTATAATTGTATTATCATCAGTATGAATTTGTTGAGCTACACTTAAACTATGTTATAGCAAAGTAATTTCTTCAAAATGTTCTCAAATTTGAATTAGTTCACTGTATGTTAGAGTATGACTGGAACATATATTTACAAGACTGGTTTATGGCTCAATGTGAACTGATACTACAGCATTCAGTACCATATATATGTTTACTACATTGAAATTGCCACTGTGATCTAAAAGATTGAATTGGCTGTAATTCATTATTACTGGTGGATTACTGTTCACTGAATAAAATGGTTCTGACAGTGACTTGAAATCTTTTTTTCATTGCCTAATACAATTAACATTTAGAGTTTAGGCACATCTTACTTTCTCGATACATTATTTCCTAAGAAAAATCATCAGATGTCTTTGCTTGTGGGTAGTGGGACTTTAATTGCAATATAAAGGTAAGTCCCACTTAAGCACTTATTTGTTCTGATATTTAAAAAAAATAAACTTTTGGATCCACACTTCTATCATGAATATATTGCTCTGCTGCATGCAATATCAGACCCAGGTCTATCTATTACCTTCACAGTGCTGTGTGAAACAAGGCTACTATGTAAATGGGAGCAGAGAAAATTGCACAAGTGCATAGTGTGATTGTTCTATTAAAGACTGATCTCCTTGTACATTAGAAATTTTACAACTTCACTTTGGGTATGATGTTGCAATGACCTGTTCTCCCCAGTCGTGTGGGTAATTTATCACTTTCCTAAGTTGTAGGAGAAGGGCAGATTGGGAGATATTTTCTACTTCAGTCATGTAAAAGACCCAATCTAGTGTTTAACTGTCCATTTTCTTTTCTCCAATTCACTCTGTACCATGTCTAATCCTATCAATCTTCAGTCTTCTTCAACTCTTGTTTCACACTCTCAGATCTTCTTCCTATCATTTTGGTCTGCATCTGCATGTCATTTTATTGTTTTTATTCTTGCCCCTTTTATCCAATTTTTGATTTTTAACTCATTTACAAATGAATTTACAAATCTGATTAAATGAATCCTTTAGTATCAACCATTTTATCTCCTATTTAATCTCCCATTTTAGTTACTTCATTATGATACATGGGAACTTTTACACCTTTTATGGCTGCTTCAGGGATAAACATGAAAAAGGGAACAGAACCTGATTTTTTCCCCCAAACTTAATGATATAGAGCCTGGAAATTAATTTGAGATAATAATATAAAAAATACTTCACATCCTCCTGTGGATTAAATTTTTAAAATGTTAATGTGTTTAAGTAAATTAATGTAATTCTTAAAAATGACAAATGAAATGTTGGATTAATTCTGAGGCTTGAATTATTTTGTCCAAAAAATAACATTATAAAATGTTAAATAACTGCCCATTCATTCAATAACATCCTGAATACAATGAGAATTCTGGAAAATTCATGAAAAATACAAGTTGATGTTGATATTGATGAATTAAATGTTATATTTTTATTCTACTTCAATATTTAGCAACTGCTTGGCTGCTTCAGTTGGTTAAGCAACAACCACTTAATATTACTATATTGCCTTTGCTTATTCTGTAGTTCATCAGATAAATCCAGATACAATATGATTTTATTAATGTTAATGTGTTTTTCCCTTTCAGTTGCCAGAAGGCATTGTCTGTAGTGTAATAATTTCACAATCACAGCTCAAGGTTAAGGCTCTGTAAAGGTTGGTGAACTCTCAATATTAATCCTAGGCTTTTTGATGACGGTGGGGGTGGTTACCCACACATAAGAGTATACAATTTAAAAACAAAATTGACCACATTCTCTAAATCTTCAATTAGATCTAATATTTTTAGTTTTCTTTGTGAGTGAAGATCATCCAGCTGTTCAACAAATTCAATATAGACCTCCTTTATTTAAGAGAGGAGAGCTGAAGTTCACTCAGCCCAAGAGACCTTTCACTATGATCATAGAAATTCCTTGCCAAAGAGAAGTCATTTGCTGTATGTGCCATCTAACTGTCCTCAATAGCTGAGGCAATAACACTTCAGATAACAAGAGCCTCTACCTCAACCAATTCCTGGCTCAAAATACTTTCCTCACTTTAATTTAAGTGTCCCACTTGCAAACTCCCCAACCCTTGTTTGCTTTTTATCATTTGTATATTGTCACATGACCTGTGCAACAGCACAACATACCTAAAGAAAAGGTGGGAAACACATTGACTTCTCGGTGGATTTTTCATATTTTCACTGATGAATCAAAAGATGAATTTGTCTTTACAAAAATTACAAGGCACATTGTAGGAAAACATTTCATGCCTCAAAAACAAAGATCAGATGAAGGCTCTTCAATGTAAAATATTAACTCTCTTTATCTGTGCACGGATGCTCCTGACCTACTGAGTATTTTCAGCATTTTGTTTTAATTACAGATGTCCAGCATCTGCAGATTTTTCATTTTCAAACAATTGCCACGTGTACAATTAGCACATTTACTTTAGGACAGATACAACATAAGTTTTGACAACAGTTTAGCAAATTCAGCTCCCAGCCTTATGAAACTTGGAGGATATACTTGGTAATGTAGGTGAGAACACAGTGTTTCTCTATTATAGAATAATTCTGTGACACCTAGAGACTGTCCTGACTCAGTGTTCAGTAGCCATTCCTTAAATAGTAAACAAAACAAAATTTTAGGTATCACCTTACTACTTTATGCTCGTTAGTAAATATCTCACTTCCCTTGGTTTTGAGGTGCATAGAAATTGAATAAACAATTAATTTGGACCAAACTTTTAAATAAAAGTTTAGACCAAAATATTGTATAACTTGGTACAACTTTGTAGTAAGTAGTAATTGTCTACATTTTCACCAAAAATGCAATTGAAAATATGTACTTTTTCTTACTGAGTCTTTTGTACTTTTGATGTCTTCATGCATCGTGACACTTGGTGGTGTCCAACCAATTTTTGTCCACTCACATGTTCCATGCCACTAGTTGCCACTACACTTGACAAATGCCCTCACTTTTGTTCACAGAATACATGGAGTAGTTATTATTATAAGCAGGCCTTCACAACAAATGTGCGGCTTGCTCCCTCTTCAGCTAAAGGGACTTACTTGAGTAGTTCCCAGTCAAGTACCTTTAAGTAAGCTACAACCACAGTTCAATTCCATCTCTCTCCCAGTTCCTTTCCAACAATTTTCCAGTTGTGACTTCTGCTCCCTACAACCAACATAGTAGTGAGCTCAAAACTTGCCTCACAACCTGAGCAAGATCATTCCCCCACCTCATTTCCTGCAGCCCTCCTCACCCCCACTGTCCATCAACCTGACACTGATGGGTACCCTAGTGATGTCTTGATTCACCACCTGGACTCTCCCACATCCCCTCCCATAGACCACCCACCCACTGCCCATGGACCAGTCCCAGAACTTGCCTGCTTTCCTTCATGCTCTCCACAGTGTGTTCATTATGCAAGGTTAATAT
>JARFYF010000017.1:26766186-26783013 GCA_030265395.1 Rhina ancylostomus | reverse complement strand
AGCATGCTATGTTGGTGCCGGAAGCATGGCGATACTTCTGGGCTGCCACCAGAATAATCTACACAAAGATGCATTTCACTGTGTGTTTTGATGTACATGTGACTAACAAAGATATCTTATCTTATCTTATGTGGTTGACACTTGAATAGCTGAGCAAGCCATTCAGTTATACCATTACTACCACATTCAGAGAAAGAATACAAGCAGACAGACCACCCAGTATCAACCTTTGCACCAAATTCAAACTTGGCAAAGTCACCCCCAGCTGAGTTGACCTTATAAAATCATCTTTATAATCTTCTGGGGACTGGTGTTTGAATTGGGAGAGCTGTCCCCCTGATTCACCAAGCAACAGCAAGACATAATGACATTCACAGAATCTTAGCTTCCAAACAATGTGCCAGAATCCTCCATCACAATCCCAGGGTACACCCTTCCCTGCTGGCAGGACAGATCCACCAGGGGTGGCAGCACAGTGGTATAGGGATAGGAAGGAGTCACCTTGGAGCCCTCAGTATTGTCACCAGACCTCATAAAGTTTCATGGCATCAGGTCAAGCATGGGCAAAGAAACTTCCTCTTAATTACCATCCACCCTCAGCTGATGAATCAGTGTTCCTCTATATTGAACAATACATGTAAGAAGCATTGAAAGTAGCAAGGGCACAAAATGTACCCTGGGTGAGGGACTTCAATGTCTATCACCACAGGATTGCCAAACTGGGTCTCCAGCAGACAATGAGTGAACCAAGGGATCTACCTATTTGACCTCATCCTGACCAGTCTATCAATGATAACGCATCAGTAGAAGTGGCCATGAAACATTCCTCGGGGAGCCAAAGTCCAAACTTCACACTAAGGACATCTTCCATCATGTTGTTCAGTGTGATTTTCTCTTGCTGGATATTGTCATTAGATGGCACTTCCATGGCACAAATGTTACATGGAACCTACCAGCCTAGGACTGGATATTGTCCAGGTCTTGCTGCATTTGGGTGTGGACTGCTTAGGAGTTGTCAATGGTGCCAAACATAATGCAATCATCAGTGAATATCCCTACTCTTGACCCTACGACTGAAGGAAGGTTATTGATGAAGTAGCTGAGGATGGTTAGGCCTAGGACACCACCCTGAGAAACTCCTGCAGAGATGCCCTGGGCTGAGATGATTGACCTCCAACCACCACAAGCATCTTCCTTTGTGCTGGGTATGAATGCAACCAGCAGAGGATTTTCCCCGATTCCCATTGACACCAGTTTATAAATGTACTCGATCAAATTCTGCTATGATGTCAAGGGCAGTTACTCTAATCTCACCTCTGAAGTTCAGCTCTTTTGTCCATGTTTGGACCAAAGCTTGAATGAGGTCAGGAGATGAGTGACTTTAACAGAACCCAAATTGAGCTTCTAGGAGCAAGTTATTGCTTAGCAAGTTCAGCTTGATAGCACTATCGATTGTTCTTTCCATCGTTTTGCTGATGATCAAGACTAGACTAATAATAATATGGAAAATTACCAGGATTGTCCTGCTCACAAATCCAAATCAGCTAATCAACACCCAATCAGTCAACTCTCCATTGTCAGCAGAAGTGAGAGAAGATGTCATTTTATACTCCAATGACCTGCTCACCAATGATCTTGTCTCAAATTTGGTCCAATGACTGAACAAAGAGTTGAATTCCAGAGGTGGGTTGTGAGTGATACTGCTTAAAATCGGGATCATGTTCAACCAAATGTAGCATTAGGGATTTCTGGTAAAACTGGAGTCAAATTGTCATCCAGGGAGAATACTCTGATGATTGGAGCCATACTTCAAACAAACCAAGTTGGTTGCTGTCCTTACTCAACAACAACTTGATCACCATTGCTCAGTTTGAACCACACTGCTCCAGATCTCATCACTGCCTTGGTCCAAATATGGACCAAAGAGCCGAATTCCACAGGTGAGGTGAGAATGACTGCTCTTAACATCAAGGCAGCATTTGACTGACTATGGCACCAAAACTGAAGTCAAAGGACAACAAAGGGAAGATCCTCCATTTGCTGAATGCATATCTCACATGTGGCAAAGGAGATGTAATTGTTCGAGGTGAATAATGCCAGTTTGGGACCTGAGTGCAGGTGTTCCTCAGGTCAGTGTCCTGGATCCAACCATCTTCAGCTGCTTCACCAATGGCATTCCTTCCATCAGAAGGTCAGAAATGTGGATGTTCGCTGATGATTGTGCAATGTTCAATTCCATTCTTAATTACTCACCAAGTGAAGCAAGCCATCCTGCTTGCAGCAAGACCGAGACAAGATTAGGCTGATAATGTCAGATAACATATGTGCCACAAAAGTGCCAGACAATGACCATCTTCATCAGGAGTCTAAACATCTCTCTTTGACATTTAATGGTGTTACCAACACCAAATTGCCACACCATCAACATTTCTGATCACTATTGACCAAAAACTCAGCTGGACCACCACATACATACTATGGCTACAAGAGCAGTCCATGGCATCCTGCAGTGAGTGAATGATGTCCTGACACCTCAAAGCTGTCATCATCATCAAGGCAGAAGTTAACGACATAGTGGAATACTCTCTGCTTGCAGCTTCAACACTCAAGATGCTCAGCATCATCCAAAACAATGCAGCTTCCCACAGCCTTAAATACTTATTCCCATCACCACTGGCACATGCTGGCTGCACTGTGCATCATTTACAAAACATGGTTTATTATTTACTCCAGCAGCACCTCCCAAACCGCAAGACCTCTACCACTAAGAAGTGCAGGAGCAGCAGATACAAGAGAACACCACCATCAGCAGGTGGTTCCCTCAAAATCATACACTATCCTGACTTGGAGCTACCTTCATCTTGTTTGCTCTACATCCTGGAATACCCTATCCAACAGCAGAGGGGAGTATCTTCACCAGAAGGACTGGAATGATTCAAGAGGCAATTCACCATCAACTTTTCAATCAGGGCATAGCAATAAATGTTGGCCTTGCCAGCAACTCCCAAATCCAGAAAATGAAAAAAAATCCAATAAATCTCTTCCTTAGTTCAGTTCCCCTTATAACAGGCACTAACGACATTTTGCTTTCACCCATCAACAACAGTTCTGCTAAATGTTTTAACATGTTATTGGAGTCAGTTCCTTTCATGAGCTCACTTCACCATTCTGCTCAGAACTTGCCATTTCTCTTTCTCAACATGTACAGTATGAAGAAGAAGCAAAAGCAAAAATACTGGAACAATTCAGCCAGTCAAGCAGAACAAATGCAGTTTTATTTATTTTCCATTATGGTATGCAGCTGCCTTAATTTCCTCCAAACCTGTTGCCCTCTGATATATTTGTGGTCCTCCAGTATCAGATTCTAATTCATGCCTGATATTAGTTGCTCACTGCTGGCAGGGTGCCTTCAGCTGCTAAGTCCTGGAATTTCATCCTGCCGTATTTCTTCCTCACCAACTCTCTTTCATCCTTGTGGACACCCTTCCCAACCTGTTCCTTTGACCTAGTTTTGGGCTGTGTATGTGGATGGGTTTTACATTTTGCTTGATGGATCTCTGCAATGTGCCTCCTCCCCCAGTAGTAGGCACCTTGCTGAAAATGTTCACCAGCCTCTGTATCTTCAGTACTCCTTACTCTGCCTGCCCCAAGGTATCCAGGTCTGCTTGTTTTACATAACTGATGGCCACAACTGAGTTTGGCCATTACTGGTTACTGGTTGATACTTTGTATCAAGTAACCAGTGTCCTTTCCACTTTGGGTAGCTTCACCACAAGAATCTATCTGCTAGCTCCCCTGGCAGTTTAGATTCTGCCCATTGGTTATGCAGAGTTGACCTGAGCTTCCAGAACATTGGATTGTGCGTGCAGGACAGGTTGATGCAGAACCATTGGGGAATGAGGTGCCACTCCAGAAGAGTATCCTTGGCTCAGTGGGTGAGCCATTTGCTGAACCCTATCAGGGTGAAAGCTTATCCTCTGCCTTATCACCCACTCCATTGGTCCCTTGATAAAAGGATGCTCCTGGTGCTTAGGGACACAAATTTGTCCTTCACAGGACAATGTTTCTGTGAAGGACAACTCTGTGCCCATAGGCACCATTGTTCACTTCTATTCACCCGATAACCCACACAGAAATTAGATCCTGTTGCCAATCAGGTGCTCAAGCCCGAATCTGTTCATGGTCACCATGGCTGTCTGAAATGTGTTCAGCGTAAACTCAGCAGGCTTTCACCTACTAAGTGGTAACCATAGGACATGTAAGTGAGTTCACAGGAGAGGGATTAGAGTAATTCCTATTTATTGCTGTTAAATATTTGACTGTTATTTAAAACAGAGTTTCACAAAAATCATGAACAATTCATCTCCACTTTATAATATTGAAATCACAATATAATAGTGAAAGTGCATTCTGCTTGGTCTCTGAAATTCAGCTCCATTGATGTTAATGAAACCAGAAGACAATGCACTGCGACCACTGTACAGTACATTTACTGCGATGAACAAGGGAGTGATGAACCATTCCCGTTGGCTTAATAAAGGTGTGCCAGGTTACCACTCTGAAATATATCAGTGAATATGTTTCAATATAATTTTGTTTTTTCAAAGATATCCAATTCTAAAACCTTCTCTGTTGGCCTGTTTGTGCTGTTTCAAACCAGACTTTACTTTTGGTGAAATGCAAATATTTTTAAGCAAAAACTTGAAGGGAAAAAACACTTTGCAGAGCTGGTGTGTGTTTGAAGATGGACATGGAGAAAACTGCAGGCCCAGCTGTTTAGAAGGCAGCCAAATAACATCTGTCAGACATAATTCAATCAGAAAACAAACCACAAGATGCACAGAAATTAATCAGCTGACTCAAATGACAAACCTGCAAATAAGTCATGAATGGTGGACAAACCTTTTAAATAGCATTACTAATAATATTACAGAAGGTCTTTCCTGCCAGTTATCACCAGGAGTTGCTGAGCAAGTTTGTCATGTGACAGGTTCATCTCTGGGCACATAAATATCAGAGAAAGGCCCTATAGCAAAGATTGAACACTAATTTGAATTTTACTTGAGAGAGTATTGCTTCACTCTTTGATGGAAGGTGACTCAATCAGTCAGTGCCATCTTAACCACAATATGAATCACAATAACGTTGCAGAAGTATTTTTAAGACTTCAGAAGGTGCCTAATGTAAATAATGAATAAACATCCAGGCAGATCATGAAATGATTGTGGGGTCATAACTGACCACCACTCTACCATGCCCACACAGTACAAGAGACATAAACAGACAAAAACAAAAAAAAATCGCACAAACAGAAGATTTTTAATACTTTTATCTTCTTTGCTGTCCTGGCTACACTGTCTGTCTACAGTACAAGGCACGTTTGATGTCTCTGGGCTTGTACTCAGTAGAGTTCAGAAGGATGAGGGGAAACCTACCAAATACTGAAAGGCCCAGATGGAGTGGGCATAGAGATGTTTCCATTAGTAGGGAGTCTTGGATTTGATGGAACAGCCTCAGAATAAAGGGGCATCCCTTTAAAACTGAGATGAGAAGGAATTTCTTCAGCCAGAGGATGGTGAATCTGTAGGATTCATTGCCACAGAGAGCTGTGGAGGCCAAGTCACTGGGTGTATTTAAGGCAGAAATTGGTAAAGGGGTTAAGGATAATTCAGAGAAAGCGGGAGAATGAGGCTAAATAAAAATCAGCCAAGATTGAATGGCAGAGCAGACTTGATGGGCCAAATGGCCTAATTTGGTCTTTATAGTTTTATGGAATTATAGTATGTCGACATTATAATCCCACTACCAGTAATGGTGTATATAAGAATAAGCAGACTCTCGTACCTGCTCTGCCATTGAGTAAGATCATGATAGATCTTTACCCCAGTTCTACACCCTGCACTAACCCTATATTTCTTGATTCCTTACTTCCCAACCCTTTATTTTGAAGCCTTGACCTCTAGGGATCATTGCAACAATCAGAGTCAGAGACACATAGTGCAGAGACAGGCCCTGCCACCCACTGAGTCCACACCGACCCTCATCCACCCACTTGTTCTAATCCAGCATTAATACCATTGCTTTTTTGTTCTGCCCATATTCCCATCAACTCCCTCCAGATTCTACCAGTTACACTAGGGACAATTTACAGTGGCCAATTAACCTACCAATCTGCATGTCTTTGGGATGGAGGAGGAAACTGGAGCACCCAGAAGATACCCACATGGTCACAGACAGAACATGCAAGCTCCACACAGACAGTACCCAAGGTCAGGATTGAACCTGGGTCTCTGGTGTTATGAGGCAGCAGCTCTACCAGCTGCTGTTATCAAACTATGGTGAGCAGCCAATCACATTGAAGACTTCTCACCGGCATTAATACAGGAGGGAAAGAAATATCAAAAATGTTTTAGAAAATATTTTAAAATATTTTACAGAGCACAAAAATATTGAAATATACTCACTAGATTCTGGCCAAACATGAATAATCATTAATAAGCATAAAACTATTTAAAATTAGATTTAGGCCAATTAGCTTGCTCAGTAATTATGGCTCAGTGCCCCATTAATGACTCATAGATACCATGTCACAACCTGTTAACATTTTTGCATTGAGACTGGTTTGTAAACACCTAAAATTTACCATAACTATGGTCAAGAAACTTAAAAAACAGCATATGGAGGACTAGGAGTTACTGACAGCTACTTTGGGTTTTCCCTCTGAATATATGCCTGCAAGGATATTCAAAAGTTTCAGGGCATAATGATGGTGGACACTGATAATTCATTGATAATTGCCAAATTAACACATCCTTTGGGACTGGTGACTTCGATATCATATCAATTCCACCTACCAATATCATGCAAAATCACCTATTTAATGTCTTAATACAGTTGCTTATGCTAAATCAGCATTAATTTGAAAGCAGATTAACTGAGAAGAAAGATAGAAGCTGCACATATACAATTTGTTATCAATGACTTCAATGGAGTTAAATTTCAGATGTGCTGAACAACACAGTCAGTGTTATATTGTGCCGTTAGCACAAACACCAGGTATAAATTTCTGCCCCAATGTATTGCCTCCTTTGTTGATTGATTTTTCTCTTGGACATCTATTGCAAGCAATGATGTGTTACTTCATTATAGCAAACCATTCAGTTTCACTAAAACGTGGAATTCTGCATGTATGCTATATAGTCTCCATTTTTTTGTTGCCTGCACTTCCAAAGTTCAATTGTCTCATTTTCACTTTTACAGTGGTGTCTTTGAATAACATCAGCTTACTTCCCATTAACTATCTTAAATTACATGTGGGAGTGGAATTGACAGCAGCACACATACCAACTTTCAAGACTTGGAAAAGCTGACGAACAGCTTCAAAAAGAGCTGACAACTAAAAACCAATGCACAATTGAAAAGCAGCACCAAATAAGGCCTAATACCAAGGCAACTGAATAAATTAAATATCTGATATTGCATTGGAATTCAGGATTTTTATTAGCATTGTGGGATTGCATCCTCCAATTCAGGTGCTTCTTTATCTGTGAATATTAAAATTTACTTTGTGTACAAAAAGAAATATTTCATATGGGGTTCATGGTAGATGTACATACCATGTACCTGCACGCCATTATTTGAATTATTCAAAGATTAAAATGTACATATAATTGCAATATTTAGCAGCAGAGGAATTAAAATTTTTTGAAGGAAAAAATGAGCTCAATTGAATAAACAATATTTCTAAGGAGGAATCTGGAATTTACAAGTTGGGAATTTTGATATCTTTAATCATGGTCATCAAGTAATACAGCATGGAAACAGGCCTTTCGGCCCCATCCTTTAAGAATTTGGGATGTTTTCTTTGTGAGGAAAATCTATAAATAGCTGTTTTAACTGCTTCACATTTGGTAATACACAGGCGTCTGTAAATTTGCATTCTTAATTTCTAGAACCAAAATCGTTATAGGAGTGATCTGTTTCACTTTCAAAGAGTAAAGGAAGACCAACACCTGGTCAAAGCATCACAAAAGACAACAAGGACTGAACAACACAAGCAGAACAAGCAAGAATGATCAACACACAAAATTTATTGCTTACAAGTACTTACATATTTTGAACTATGTAACGATGCGTAGAATCAGGCCAGTTGGCTCAACTGATCCTTCCTGATGCACTCATGAAAAAGCGATAAACATTTTTTCCCATCTTATTTTTAATTCAGATATTTTACTGTGATTTTCCATATGAAGTTTCTTCTAACTGGAATATCATGGTCCATTGTTTCCCTGGTTTTTCCATTGGATGAACTAAGCTGCTGTACTAGATAGGAAAAGCCCTTAAACTCAAACGGTTTCACTGTATCTTGCTCACTGCACTTGCCCAGGAAGGTGCTGTAGAAGGAGAGGGGGTGCTTGAGGTGATTCTAATGGGGGCATTACCTCGGGTTATCACTGAGATAATGCTTCCATTGGAATGCCATAAGTAGAGGAGAAGTTATGTTGACAAAAATAATGGGTGATAATCTGTTAAAAGTGGAGGCTGGTGGGGAATGCCTTTACCCACTCTATATTCACCTTTCTCTTCCCAAAGCATTTTTCCATTCAATTACAGAAGTTGCAAAACCATCCCTTCTACCTCTTTCTTTCCCACTATTCAAAGACCCAACACTGCTTATGGGAAAATATGTAGATGTATTCCTTTCACTTTTATTTACTGTACTCATCATTCCTAATACATCGTCTTCTGCATTGAAGAGACCATGTTGAGCTTGGATAAGTATTTGGGAAACATATTCATTCATTCTACAAGCTTGAACCTAAGCTTTCAGTTTCCTGTTATCTTAATTTTCTGTTACACTGTTATTTTGATTTTTTTTCTTTGTTTTCAGCCTCCTCCTGCACAGCAGAGAGAAGATTAATAGAGAGGCTGGTGTAGGTGGGAGCATCAGTGGTTGGGCTGGTGTCAAGCATGTGATTGGATGTCAGTGGGGGGAAAGGACCCATGAACAGATAGTGGTGGCAGGGGATTTCTAATATAGAATCATGCTAGGGCCTGATGGAGGGAATGAGCAGAAGGGATGGGAGTGATCACGAAAGAAAATACTTTAAAGAGGAAGTGGACAATATTTGACTCTACAGTAGTGGAGCAAGCAAAATTGAACCCTCTTAATTTAAGCTAAAGCAAGCCTCGTCTCCTGTTAAGGCCAGCTTTGATATGATTGGCATATGCAGTTCATGTGCCTAACATACACAAAGCATTTCCTAGAAGCAGCATAAATGTATGTATTACATGCCACATGATATCTCCATGTATGACAGTAGGTACCATGTGCAAACTCTTCATTACAGAGGAGTGCAAATCAAATTTAGATAATATTCAGTCACATCATAGAATATAGAACATAGAACATTAAAGCACAGTACAGGCCCTTCAGCCCACAATGTTGTGCTGTCCTTTTAGCCTACTCTGAGATCAATCTAACCATTCCCTCCCACATACCCTTCCATTTTTCTATCATCCATGTGCCTATCTAAGAGTCTCTTAAATGTCCCTAATGTTTCTGCCTCTACCAGCACCCCTGGCAGCAAATTCCATGCACCTACCACTCCCTGTGTAAAAAAAAACTTACCTTTGATATCCCCCCTGTACTTTTCTCCAATCACCTTAAAATTATGCCCCCTCATGTCAGCCACTTCTGCCCTGGGGAAAAGTCTCTGACTGTCCACTCGATCTATGCCTCTTATCATCTTGTACACCTCCATCAAGTCACCTCTCATCCTCCTTTGCTCCAAAGAGAAAAGCCCAAGCTTGCTCAACCTATCCTCATAATCCCGGTAGCCTCAAGGTAAATCTCCTCTGGATCCTATCTAAAGCTTCCACATCCTTCCTTTTGTGAGGGGATGAGAAATGAACACAATATTCTAAGTGTGGTATAACCAGGGTTTTATAGAGCTGCAACATTACCTTGCAGCTCTTGAACTCAATGCCCCAGCTAAAGAAGGCCAGCACGCCATAGGCCTTCTTAGCAACCCTATCAACTTGTGCAGCATGGCTACAAAAAAATTCTCATACAAGTTAAATGGCGTAAAATGGTGAGTTATACCATCTGGGGTAAAACAGCATACCTGATAATCTGAGATCTTACTTAATTGCTGAACATACAGGTGGACGGCAATAAATACACAACATGAACCAGGGAGGTGGATCAGGAACAGTGTTTTGGTAAAAGGGGTAAAAAAACATGTTTACAATTATTCTTGAACGAAAAGAATTGCAAACTTATTTTTTTTTCCCCTGGGAATTCCCATACTGCAGGATGAAGTCTTATACAGAAGTAAGGACTGACCATTGCCTTAGGAATGGAGCAGTAAAGGATGGCAGAGGCAAACGGAACATTCCTTATCAGTTTCGAGCAAGGAAAACCAAGCAGGGCACAGGTGCAAACAATATTATTAACTCTAGTATCTTTAATATGGAGAATAAATAGGCCACAGAGTTGCACCAGCTATATTTTAATTGTCCTGTGATTAGAAACTAACAGCAAAATAAAATTTAATGCTGGCACATGTCAGATTAAAATATGTAAGTTCATAACTAGATTGCTAGCGTTGGTGCATAATCTAATCAGGGTAATTATCTTTCATAGCAATTGCATTTATAATTAATCTATTCTGCAAAAAAGTCACTAAATATGAACATACAAAAATGCATGCACACTATATATATATATGTGTGTGTGTGTGTGTGTGTGTGTGTACACACACATTTTTTAAATGAAAACGGCCAGTTTTAATGTTAACTAAATTAAAATTTGAAAATCCAAACATCATTAAATGGTATATCAGGTAACTATCAATATTTGTTATGAGAATATTCATTCAACTGGAAGGAAATGTTAAGAATAGATTTGGTGTTTTACACTAATTAAAAGGTTTGTAAACTTAGAACTGAGGAGGGGGCGGGGCAATCTTCTGTTAAACTGCATACATTTGTCCTGCTTTATCTTGGAACTTACTCTGTGTATTGTAGTAGCATATAATTGGCAGAATGTGACATCTTTGTCTGCAAATCTCTCGATAAATGGAGCATATTTCAGCCTTTATCTAGTGACGGCTGTTACCTGAGAGAATCGCAGGGCCATCTCTGAGGGCTTGTAGTGGCTAATTGTGCCTGTTAGGACTAGCAATTAGTGGAGAATATCTTGCACTAGGCAGATCCAACACCCACTAGCTTTCAGTTCCTTTCAACTAACTAGCTCTGCCTAATACAGAAGACAAAGGACAGGTGGGCAGGTCTTAAGACAGCACTGCATAGTTTCACCGAATGGTTGGAATAGACGAGGACAGGCAGAAAGAAACACAAGGACCCAATAATGAGAACAGACAGAAGCAATGCACCAGCACTTCTATACTGTGCACTTTGCCAAGAATAAAACCTGAAGAATATGTAAGTGACATGGTACATTTTCTCAAGCACAGATGATACTTGAAGATACACTGACTCAGTATGAACTGATTAGCCTCAGCAGAAAAAAGAAGGTACATAGCAGCACTGCCAGTGGTGGTTTAAAGGCCAAAACTTTAGAGATCACAAGGTGACAACACAGAAATCTACAGAGAAAATACTATGATGACACTTGGGGACAGAGGAAATGGTTTTCCACAGTACACCTACAATTAAAAACTATAATGCATCAAGTTTTTTATATATTATTGTGCATTTGAGTGTGAAATAAAGCATTGAAAATTGTTTTAGTTG
Organism: Rhina ancylostomus; assembly: GCA_030265395.1. Classification (NCBI taxonomy): domain Eukaryota; kingdom Metazoa; phylum Chordata; class Chondrichthyes; order Rhinopristiformes; family Rhinidae; genus Rhina; species Rhina ancylostomus. Next base: position 26,771,253 of record JARFYF010000017.1, on the reverse strand, counting down.
CCTCTTACTTTATAGTCTATGCCAGCAAAGACCTGTTAGCTATGTGGTGAAAGAATCTGGACCTCAACAATATGTTATTTTACTAACTGGTACATTGAGTGTAATGTAGTATTACTATGCAAAGGGGCAACCAATTTTGGCAAGTTTCATTATTATTATTGGACTTTCTAAACTACCACAGTTGACCATATGTTCTCCAAAATTGAGAGCAAACTGACAGATAAGCAGGAACACAAAGTACTTGGTGTAAAACTCCATATGCAACATATTGATTTGCACTGTTTTCAGAGCAGTCAGGGACTCAAAATCAGGCCATCGAAGCTGACCATATGGAAGGGTGGGATTTAATTGGTAATACTGAAGAAAGCAATTGCTCCATCTGCACTACATGCAGGTGTTTTGAGTGACTATCTTATTAGTCTTATCTGCTAAATTCTTACTTGATGGGATTTTCGGTACCTGGGGCCTTACTAAGAATAAACGGAGTGGAACAGGAGCCATACTGCAAACTTGCCCATAAAGCAACTCACTGGCAAATTTCTAAACAAAAAAATCTGCATACTCAACTGGCATATTTAAATGAGGCTGCTTCAGATCTTCAGTCTTCCCAACAGAAGGTTAAGGTTAAATCTGTAACAACCTGCTTCAGATCAACAATTAACAGCTAATTTACATTGCCAGTGTCTAGTTTTCAAACAAAGTCTCTATCCCAGATGTCACAGGTAGATGGGATGGCAAAAATTGTAACAGAAGTAGAACTCTGAAATTTATTCTGTTGAAAATTACTATTTAGTTAAATAATTTTAATTATATACTTTCTAAAATGCTGAATTTTTGCACATATATTTCAGAAAGCATTCATTACATCTTTGAGTGTTTGAATGATATACAGCATGGAGATAAGCATCTTACAACGTTAAAGGTACCTTGTAGACTTAAATGCACTGAAGTTACTCACCATGGTTACTTCACCAGTACTTCTCAAACCTGCACCCTCTGTCAGGAAGATGCTGTCTCTTTTGGAAGTCAATCATCATGGTGTCAGAATATTGCTGTGGAATTTCAATAGGCAGTGTCTAAGAGCCAAACATCTTTAGCCGTTTCACCAATAATTTTCCTTTCAGGAGTGAGAATGTTCACTGATGTTCAAATTCTCAGACAATGAAGGAGCACATGCCTTAATGCAGGAAGATCTGGAGAATATTTAAGCAACTGAAAAAGGGCAAGTAATATTCAGACACACACAAGTGCCAAGCACTGATCACCTCCAGTAAGATAAAATCTAACCACTATTCTTGACATTCAATGAAATGACCACTATTATGTCACACATCAACAACAACTTGTGGTTATCATTGGCCAATTACATTAAGTACTGTTGCTGCAAGAACAGGTCAGAGGTTGAGAGACTTTCTTCCTGACTCAAAGCTTTTCTAATATCTACAAGGCATCAGTTAAAAATGTGATAGGATACTCTACTTAAAAATCTTGAACCAATCCAAGACAAAGGAGGCTGTTTGGTACCCAATCCATCATCTCTAACATTCACCTTTTCTGTTGCTGGTGAAATGTGACTGCTATCTACAAATTACACTGCAGTAGCTGAGCAAGGTTAACCCAACAACATCTCCCACACCCATAACATCTATCACCAAGAAGGACAGAGGCATCAGGTACATGGGAATACATCATTACAGGTTCCCCCTCCCACTGCCCCAGACTGTGTACCATCCTGAGTTAGAAATATCCCACTGATCCTTTGATGTTTCTGGGTGTAAATCATGGAATTCCCTCCCCAACAGCACAGTAGGAGGACCTTCACCCAAACTACTACAGCAATTCAAAAAGGTGGCTCACCACCACCTTTCCAAGGACAGCTAGAGGTAATAGTCTTACCAGGATCACATGTATCCCACAAATAAATAAATAAATGTAAATACAAGTTATTTGGACATACATATATTGAAAAACAATACTGTTAGAATGTGTTTTATACACCAATATATTGAAATTCATGTGGCAGAATGTAATTTTAAATAGTGAATAAATATTTGATTTAGTTTATACATCAACAGAATATGCTTATAAGTACCATAAATAATTAAATAATTTCATTTTATGAATTATTTGCATTAATTAAATGTATTGAAAATGTTGAAAGCACCAAGAAATGAAGCATGTGTTGTTTCCAGGGTTACTAAGGTAAAGTCTCCTTCTAAAACACCACTCCACCTTAGAAATATTAAGCACAACTTAACAATTTGAAGATATCCACAAGCATTCCCAATATCAAATGTAATTTGCTGCCAAACTATTACCAGATTGTGCACTTACCACCCAGAATGAAGCTGAGCATTACAGAGAAAATATACCCCAGTTCAAGACATGTCAGGTTTTTAGTCTGGGTGGGATTTCTGACACCAAGGTAATGAAAACAAGTTCTCTTCAGGATCCCCCATAATCATCCAACATTTACCTTCTGATGAAGTATATGTCAAAGTGCTCATGAAATATAATTGAGTGTGTTGATACATTATCAAATTAACTTCTGTTGCATCAGTGATCATACACTGATGCTTGGAATTCTTTGAAATGCAGTACTTTGATTTATACCATTACACAAATTGTTCAGGATACAGGATGATACAATGATACAGGATGGGAAACTGACTTCAGTGGTAATGTTCTATTTTTTAACACACAACACTTAATAACATCATGGTGCAATTTCATCAAAATTGTTGTTGCAATTTTCCATCATTTTTTTAAAGTATTGTTTTCCTTACGTTTAAGGTATTTAAATAATGGTTACTAATTGCATGAGGAGACTCAGAGATACAGAAAGGCAATGTAGCTCATCCAATATTGCAAAGCCCTAACAATGCCACAACAAATTCCAAGGTATCGTGAACATCCAATCTTTTGTCTCTTCCACACTATGTGGCAGATCATTTCAAGGTGTGGTTTCTTCAAGTAAATAAGGTTCTCTCAATATCTTCTTTATCGTTCATTTCCTTTTGGTGCTTCTTTCCAGGAATAAACTGGGTTTACCTCTATGCCCAATGAGTGTCTCCTCTCACCAACCTTTAGTTTAAGCTGCAAAGATTTTTACCTGGTATTTCCTCACAGCTTGTCTTTTTCTTTGCATGGAATCAGCTTTGTTTTCAAGTTCAAGTTCATTGTCATAGGCGTATATGCCCAGGATATAAATGCAATGAAAGTTAGCTTTTTGCAGCAGCAGCAGACAGTACATTGCAAACATGACAAACATAATTTAACATAGACTTAAATTAACATAAAGTATATATTACTAAGATGACAAAATAAACAAATTAAACATAATGACATAAGTCTGAGGTAGTTTTCATGAGAAAGAAAAAAAGGAATACAGCCCGAGGTAGTGTTCTGTAACCTCTTCCATGGTATTGTGGGATGGAGTGCAAAAGTCAACAATAGTTTCTATGTATTGTTTGATTGGTGCATCTGAAATATTAGCATAACTTCTGTAGACATGCTTTTGACTATATCCTTGAATGGTCTATTGTTTTTTTAATTGTTTGACACATTCTTTGGACAGCATTTTTGGTGAGGCTGTGTCTCACCTGTCCCTCTGTCTCTGCACTTCAAAGCAGTTGAGGATCATCAGAATAGCATGGTGAGTTACTTGTATGACTCTTTCTGCTAGCAAGGAGGAGCCCATAGAGACATTAAAGCTCTGATCATGGATTTAAAAGAGCAAATCACCTTAAAGATTAGAACTGCACCCAGAACTTCAGAGGTAGCCCATGACCTACTAGTCTCAAGAGCTGTCTGTGAGGAGAGTAAACTATTACATGGCACAGTTAATTTCAGGATTTGTTAAGCTGATAAACAATTTCTTAATCAGTTTATGTAGACCCCAAATGTTATGTGCCATATGCTGCATTATTTTCTATCTCCCACCCCCCCCCCCCCAATGTGCTACAGGGTAGAATATGCTGGAGATTAAATGGGCGAACACCATTCTATCCAGCAGCACATTATCTGCCACAGGAAATTTACAACCAAAGAAATTCAGATCGAGATTGAACTGCCACAGTGTCTACCATTAATTGGACCTGCTCCTAAGTTTAGCAACACTGAAGGCAACTAATTTGCTTAAAATATCAATAGACCGATCAGGTGGCAGAAAGGTGGCAATTGGAATTCAATGCTGAGAAGTGTGAGGAGGCATTGCAAGACCCAGAAGTGGCACAATTTATGGTCAGATGCTGAGATGGGTAAAGAAACAGAAGGATCTTAGCTTGCCTACAGATCCCATAGGAAGGAAAAGAGGTAGCTGAGAAAGCTTACGGGATGCTTTCCTTTATGAGGTGAAGCATGAAATAAAGACCAGGTAAGACACACTCAAATTATATAAAATGCCATTTATACAACAATTCGATAACTGTGTACAGTCTGGTCATTATAGTAAGGGACAGCTGTGCTAACTCTTCTGGAGCAGGTACAGATGAAACTTGAAAGGAAATTGCCAGCAATGGATAATTTCTGATATCATGAATATAAATTAGAATGACATTGTTTACTTTAAAACAGAGAAATCCAAAAGGAGAATTAATCAGGGTGCATAAACCTCTGAGAATTTAGGACTAAGGAGGACATTTTCCTTAGTAGAGAGACAAAAAGATTTAAAATATTTGGGTAGAAGGGTTAGAGGGAAGTTAAGGAAAGGCAGTTTCAACCAGAGAATGTTGGAAGGCTGGAATACATTCGAAGAAAAGATGTTAAAAGATGAGGCCTCTTAAAAAGTACTTGGGCAAGTGACTGATGTGCCACAATCTGCAAATCCAATAACCAAGATCTGCAAGTGAAATTAAGGTGGATAATTTTTTATTTTCCAGCCAAAAGGGACCAAGTGGACTAAGTGATCACCTTCTATGTGCTAAGTTTCCATGATTCTATAACTTTCTAGGGATTGATGTTCTCCTTCACTATGGATTACCAGGATGCTGACTGGATTTTACCAGGATGCTGCCTGGATAAGAGAGTATGGATTATGAGGAGAGACGTAAGGAGCTAGGGCTTTAC
>JARFYF010000017.1:26664179-26675401 GCA_030265395.1 Rhina ancylostomus | reverse complement strand
AGTCGAGTTTTTGTCATATGCACAAGTACATGTATGCACATGTGCAATGAAAAACTTACTTGCAGCAACATCACAAGCACCTAGCATTATATAAGCAGTAATCAGTCTGGTTATAGTGTTGCTGAACTGTAGTGGTGATTAGGGTTTTGCCAGTTGGTTCAGGAAATAAATGGTTGAAGGGAAGTAGCTGTTCTTGAATCTGGTGGTGTGGAACCTCAAGTTTCTGTACCTCCTGTCCCATGGTAGCTGCCAAAAGATGGCATGGCCCTTATGGAGGAGACCTTTGATGATGGATGTTGCCTTCTTGAGGCAGTGCCTCCTGTAGATACTACCGATGGTTGGGCGGATATGCCTGTGATGTATTGGGCAGAGTCCACTACTCTCTGCAATTTCTTACATTCCTGCACACTCAACCTGCTGTACCAGACCATGATGTAACCAGTCAGGAGACTTTCAACAGTACATCTGTAGAAGTTTGTTAGAGTGTTTGGTGACAAGCTGAATCTACTTTACCTCCTAAGAAAGTCTAACTATTTCAGAGTTTGTCAATAACTTCCAGTTAAGGGTTTGAGCATGTCTTTGAGGAGGAGATTTGATGATTGTTTTGTAAGGGAGCAGAAATACTCACTTGGATTAAGGAAGGTCAAATATTTATTGAGTTTGGCAGAAGTGGGACATGTGGATCAGCTAAGCTTATGGTCCAGAGCTAGGCTGCAGAGATCTGGAAGGTGGGGAAGGAGGGAAGGCCCCAGGGGCTCCATTTCAGTGTGAAATAGACTGTGTGTGCTTATTGTCAGAGGTGAGGTTGCAGGTGCATGGGAAGAGGGATTTAGGGAAATGTTTGGTACTGAATAAAAGAAGCCCATCTCTGACCTCCATCCATCATTATTTCTTTGCTTTGAATTTCACCTTAAAATTAAGGAATTTCACTTTAAAATTAAGGGATTTGATCTCTCCTACAATTTCAGCTGTTCATCATTCATATTTCTCATATTTCATGATGATAGAGAAGGAGGCCATTCAGTTATCATCCATTTTAGCTCTCAGAGCAATTCTTTCAAGGATGTCCTCAGTATTCCCCAAAAGAAAGGAATATCCTTACCGACTCATGGGAATACCTGTTCCAAGACTGTTCAAACAGGTGGGAAAATATTCCAGAAGGCACTGAGCACTTTGAGTCTCTCTGAAGGAAGAACACAGAGGCCAAGTACAAGCAGAAGAAGGAGCATTGAGAAATGCAAATAGCCCTGACACAAGATCTATCTGACCTCATGTAACAGTTTGTGGAATCAAGGTCAAGGTCAAATTTATTGTCATATGTACAAGTACATGTATGCACAGGTGCAATAAAAAAACTTACTAGCAGCATCACAGGCACATTCATCACATACACAACATTCACAAGAGAAACATTAACTATGCACAATTTTTACAAGAAAGAACACAATTAGAACAAAAAATGATCCATTGTAGTGCAACGTGATCAATGGTCATAGTGTTGCTATACTGAGTCAGTGACTAGGGTTGTGCCAGTTGGTTCAAGAACCAATTGGTTGAAAGGAAGTAGCTGTTCTTGAAACTGATTGTGTGGGACTTCAAGCTTCTGTACCTCCTGCCTGATGGTATCAGCAAGAAGATGGCATTGCCTGGATAATGGGGATCTTTGATGATAGATGTTGCTTTCTTGAGGCAGCACTTCATGTAGATACTACTGATGCTGGGGAGGGATGTGCCAGTGAAGTTTTGGGCCAAGTTCACTACTCTCTGCAGCTTCTTATATTCCTGCACATTCAATTTGCCCTACCATATCATGATGTAACCAGCAACACTTGACTCATGACTCAGCTCAGAATTCACAGAACTGGAGTAGAAGTCGGTGAATGCATATCGATCGGATGAATGCACACATCTTTTTTCCCAGGGAATGGGAATCAAAAAATGAGAGGGAATAGGTTTAAGGTGAGATTAGCAATATTTTAAAGAGACCTGAGGGGCAACTCCTTCATGCAGAGGGTAGTGTGTATATGGAACGATCTGCCAGAGAAAGTGGTTGAGGCAGGAATATTAACAATGTTTGAAAGACACTTGGACAGATACATGGATCGGAAAAGTTTAGAGGAATATGGGCCAAATGTGGACAATTGAGATTCGCTTAGATGGGTGTGGATGAATTGGATTGAATGGCCTGTTTCCATGCCATCTTACTCTATGACATTAGTTATCCTCAACCCTGAGGGACTACCTCAGAAGCAGAACAAGTGGTCTGCAATTGTGCAACATGCAGGATGTAAAAGATTTGACATCTGTTTCAATATAATCATTAACACATATTAGCTCTCCCCAATGTTTTATTGCAAGACTTGCCCTCATACTGAGCTTCATCTGCCCTGCTATTGCTGCTTACAAAAAGTCCAATTTGGACCTTAATAATATCAAGTGTCATCTGGGGTTGCCCACATACTAGTAAATCTATTTTACTGCTGAACCTTGAGCACCACCCCTTGCTTCATCAACCTGAGAATCTGATTCAATCAAACACCTCCATGGACACTAAATACTGAAACAATTAATTCATTCTGTTTTGGTCCCATTCATCAAAAGGTCGAACAATTCCCTGTAAGTTTCAAAACATAATCATTACGAATCCTATGTTGCTTACTGGACATATTTGAAGGAGTGAACTAAACACTTCAAAATTGTTGCATTAAATCTTTTCAAGTTTAAGTTAATGGGCAGAATGTCAGGTTATAAATAACCCACTACTAATTATTTAGATTTTACTGGCAGTATAAAATGCATCTCTTATATTGGTCCTTAAGGTATTTTAAGTTACTTTACTGCCTTAATCAATTCAGAATATGCAGCATTAAATATTTTTCAATTTAATTAGTAATATGAAAACAAATTAGTCTGAATCTGGATTGTTTAACTATCATCCATTGCCAGGTGAAACAACTCATAGTAAAACATGTTTTGGAATTTCTCCCTGGCTTTCAAATCTCTCCTTGATCTTGCCTCTTTTTCACTCTTGCTGACAACCCTCTTAAAATAAGACTGTACTCCTCCAATATTGGTTTCTTCACCAGTATTAAATTCCTGAATTTAAGTATTCCAGCACTACTGATCATGCCTTCAGTTGCGAACACACTAAGAACACAAGAACAGAAAAAAATAAGTGCGGGAATAGGCCAACTAACTCTTCAAGCCTGATCTGCCATTCAATATAATCATGACTGATCTACATTGGCCTCAGATTTGGCCCAATATCAACTGTTCACAATTAGTTTGCTTAATTATGGCTCAGAGTAGTTAAAACATATTCGGGATCAGACAATTGCAGAAAGTTTGTGAGAAAACATCAGGAGATAATTGAAGTTGGGTATCTTCACTGTGGGTAACCATACTTTCTCTCTTCCAGAGACTGGGATGATGGGCAGGAACAATGCCATCTGAAATCAAGACTTATTTAGTAGCCTCTTGGTGAAAACTGTTTTGAGGAATAACAAGTAAAAAGTATGCAAAACATTCACTGAAGTTGATACTGAAATTAAATTCCTAAAATTATCCTAAATCTCATGGAGACTTGCATTTAAGAGGATTGTAGTGAGCACTTATATCCACTTATAATCCTTGTGACATAATAAAATGTTCCAAAGTACTTCATACGTGTATAATCAGACAAAAATCTGGCACTAAACATAATTGCATGTTCAAAACACCTTGAATAAGGAGAAATAGAGAAGTGGAGTGTTAGGAAGGAGTTCCAGCATTCAGGGCCTAGGCAGCTAAGGGCATAACTATCAAAGATAGAGCAATGAAAATGTAAGAATTATCATCTCTATAAATGTCCTCAAGAACTTGTGCTCTGTTTTAAGGATAAAGATCCAAATGTTTGACATCGTTTCCCATGTTATCCTTCACCAATGTACTCCGCTGTCCACATCGATGGGGCTGGACTCAGCTGATTCCATTCTTATTATAAAGTATGTGCACTCAGTGACTGAAGAACCTGCTTCTGTGCCGTATGACAGCAAAATGAGTGCTGCATGATTATTTCCTTATATAGCATACATGTAACCATGAAGGTATTTTGAAAGATAATTTATAATTCCTCTTCCAAGAATTAACATTCAACCCTCAATCCTTGCAATATGTCATTTGGATTATTTTTCTTGGCTCTGAACTGTAACCCTTCTTTATTTGGCACAAAAGACTATATCAATGATTGACTTGGCTGAGTCAATAATGACACCATCCCCACTTTTACACTTGTAACATTCATAGGGACAGGTGCAAACATTTTGGCCCTATCAGGCTATACTACTAATAGGTTGAAATCAGTTTATAGCCAAAATAAACTGAACTGGTTAAAATACAAGTCAAATTTTGCATCAAACAGAGGCGGTACTATTCTGAGTGGCTCAGTAGTGTGGCACAATCTGCCACTGACCCTCAAACTCACAAATTTAAGATTTTGGTGGCAAAGATCACATTGAGTCTTATTCCATCTATATGGAGGTCTTTTTTTTCCCAGGGAGGCCTTGGATTTGTCCCTTCTCCCTCTGTGGAATATTTCCATGTTAAGTAGATTATCTTCTTTTACTGTAGATATCTGAATGTACTCAGGCTAATGTGGGAGAATTGCATAGATGATAGGGACAATGTTAACAGAGTGTGTGGCCTAGAATTAGAACAACTTATCTGCAAGAATTGGGAAGTACTGAGTGAATCTACCTTTATACTTTCATTGTCAAACCAGTTCAGACTATACCTTGTTGTGAAAGTGTAATAATCTAATCTGGAGAAAGCCCAACTGTCAGAAAACCAAATTGAGTTTGTAATGAGATTTCAGATAACTTCATTCCAAACTGGATGGATCTTTACACGCTGTAACAAATAAATTGTAAGAGGAAATGAGGATAAATTTCACTGAAACAACCAATGAAACAAAGAAAGTCTAGCAATCAAAAAGTGCTAGCAGGTGATTAGAGAGCTTATTTCAAAGGTCCTGATAGATTGTGTACTATTTGCCATTTTTCAATCAGTCTCCAAGTCCCAATCCTGTCACAATGTTGAGCAAAGAGCAAGCTCACAGAGAACCCAAAAGCAGCACACTGGTATAAGACACTTCCTCAGGACCAAACACAGGCAGCAACTGAAAGGAATCTTGCCTCAGGGATTTGAGGAGGAATCCCAACATGAACTGGATATCTAAAGAGGAACAGAGAATGCAAGACTGCTCAGGAGGAGCCAGGAGCCAAAGGATAACCAATACTCTGGCAACTAGTGCTAGAGAAACCCAGGTGCTTAGGCTAGGCCCCTGATGGAGCTCAGGTGTGTGTCATTATGCAATCAGTCAAGCATGGAATCCATGTGCTGTACAACAAGGCATCATCAAAGGAGGCAAATTGAGGGCCAGTACTCAGAACCATGACAGGAAATTACCCACAGCATAAGGGGAATCAAAGCACAAGATAAGCTCCCAACCAGTATCACAGGAAGTGCAGGGGATCACATCATCTCCAGCCTGCTTGTACAGGCTCTGGTGTTAATTCATCCCACCGGCCTTGCTTTCCCAGCCATTGTCAATGTTATCACCTCCCTCAACGTTTTGGCCATTGGATCATTCTGAGGTTCCACCAGAGAGAAATTCAGGATCTCACAATAATTAGCACATTAACGGATAAAGACCACTGATAGATGACCTGTGATAGCAGTCAGAATGAATAGTCTGTAGATCTGGCTGCTTTTGTGTAGGTGCAGGACTTGATCAGTTGTGAACATGGCCAACAAGATGTACATTGATCACCCAGCAGTGTTTATCATGTCCAAAGACACCACTTTCTTGATGTGCAGTTGGTGTGTTCTACCCAACATTGTCCAGTAGTGAGGTTTGTACCTGCGGAAAAACGTGTAAAGTTTCTTTAAAGGATTCTGACAAGGAAAAAGAAGAGGAAGGTGAGGCAAGGTGTTGAATGCACTGTATTACCTGCCCTATAGTTTGCTACCCATGATGTCCAGATTAATGTGAGACACACTCAGGTATTAGCAATTCACCCATCACAAAATTTCCTGTAAAAGCCAAAAAGCCATTTCCTCCCAGCTCTTCTCACTTCCAATATCACTAACACAAGAGCAATCCTGCAACCAACAAAGTATCCCTTCCATATTCAGTCTGATGCTATCAACTCCGGTCCTCCCATTCACCAACACATAACTGAAAAGGCCACCTGTCAATGAACAACAAAGAACTGGCAGCATGGAAAATGATGCTGGCAAAGATATTTATCTCCATCAAATGAACAAAAAAACCTTGAACAATATGACAATGTGTAAGAGACCCAAATGCCTATGCAGTGTATCACCCAAATGTAACCATTTCTACTATTGTTTTTGTGAGTGCAACCTCTGGTCAAAGCAGGCCGCTCTCATTCTTACTCTAACTCACAACTGGTTGAATTCTTCTACATTTTGAAGCTCTGCCTCTGCAGGGGGAGACTTGACTATGGGGATACAATTGAACATTTTGGAGACTGACTCTGGGAGAGGGAGAATGAAAGAAAGCCATTTGCTCTCTTGGAATCCATTTGCATTGCTCTTTCTGTGCGGAAGAGCTTACCTCAGGTTAATTGGGTGTAAAACTCAGCTGATACTGGGATACTGTTGAACTACTTAGTGTGGCCAGAGCCTGCAAGCCCTTGTTCAAAGCCCACATATATTCATTTGATTGCACTATTTGGTGTTCTATGTAGTTGGCCATCCTGTGCTTTAAAGAAAACATCACACTTGCCTGAAACTTAAACTTGAGATGAACTCCACTCTCTTTGCAGTCTTGAGGTATGGAATTCTGATATCTGCTTATGAACTGGTCATTCTCTGCAACTGCTCCACAGTTATCTTATTTATTGACCTTTCCCCTGAAATATATCATCTGCAGAATTTGGAGGGAGGAGGGTTGTGCCAAATGGTCAAGGAAACAAAGGTTTTGAATATTTTAAGGCATAGGCAGACAGATTCTAAATAAGTAAGGAGGTGAAAGTTTGTTGTGAGAAGGTGGGTATATTTAGTTGAGGTTACAGCCAGCTCAGTCATTATCTTATTGAATGGCTGAGCAGACTCAAGGGGGCCAAGTGGGCTCCTCCTGCTCCTAATTTGTATGCAAGTTATCTTGCTTCCTCCAATGCAACCTCTATAATCTTGACCTTGACTTCACCATCTGCTATTGCTCATTTTTGAAGCATGAGTCACTGGTGGAAACCAAACTAGCTGTCTGTCTGATCCACTGAAGTGTGAATATTTGCATGGGATTAGAGATCACTCAAAGGGATTTAGTTTTACTGAAGAAATGTCCTCAGCAACTTCATCCATCTCCTGTTGCATGTGTGGAGACCCTGTGGGTGATAAAATACATGAGTGAGTCTTTTCTAGATCAGAATAGTCGAACATGGTTATATATGGTAGAACATGGTAGAACTGGTTATTGATACTAAGTCGACGTGATTGACTACTGTAAGTGTTGTAAATTGATGATATTTAATTCTGCCATCTGGTAGCAGAGAAACTCTCATCTCTGATGGGCGGGCATCCCAAGACTCCACTTATCTTCAACATTTTCTCCTCCACCACCAATTTACTTTCTTTTCCTCTTCATGGTCTCCCACAGAAAGAGAAAAGGGTCTGTGACAGGTGCACTTAACAACTCTCTGGATTTTGCACTCCATGTGGAATCCTGTACCCCATCCACTTCTCTCCGTCAATTGCTCCTTCAGCATCTAACTGTTAAAATCCAACCATTTGTCACTGTGGTTGTGATGAATGCAGTCTTTGCAACATGCAAATTCTCCCAAAATATTATCAATTGTGATACACTTAGGGGAATCCTGCAGCCCTGAAAGATACAATATACATGTAAATTATTTTAAACATGCCCACATGCACAGAATTCAGACTACACATTTAAATTTCTATTTGCAGTGTATTTGCATTGAAAACTGAACCTCCACCTTCCACCCCTGAACTCTGGTTTAAAGGTGACTGTGAAACAAAAAGATCTGAATCAGTCAATGCAAATAACCTGATCTGAATTTATGTATACTTGTTGCCAAGAGGGAAAAACAGCACAATGGTTGGGCTGGTATCTCAAACCATCTGACATTCAATGGCCATGTACAGATGAATGTGAATGCTTTGATACCACTTTCAGTTTGGATGAATTATCTGTGAATGTAAACATAGTAACAGTCAAATGCTGTCACATAATGATGAAATCCTCACTCGACAACAGCAAGCTTACAGTTGTCCTTGGGTTTTATTTCCTTCTGAGATTTCTATTTTTTTAGCTTTCTTAGTTGTTTTTCAGTTTGTTTTAATAAGTTTTCTTAGTATTCAGCATGTTATTCTGTAAGAACAGATCATAAGCTTTAAAACTGCATCATTCTTAAACCTGCTGCGTTATAGACAGGTCATGAATTCTTAAAAACCTCTTTTTTTGTTAATACATTAAATTCAATAAACATCTACAAATTAATATCTCTTGTTAAATATAAAGGAAAAATCTCTGCCTTTATCACCATTCTGTGTGCTTTGCTGCCCTTCAAAAGACTGGAAGATTGTTTGGTGTGTCTCATTTTTCTTTGTGGCCTTCGGTGAGGTTTCTTTCTAACAAACAACAGATGAGATTTTGTTTTGTAGTTGTTATTTTATGGTTGAGTCAGTTTTAGTGGTTGACAAGAGAAAGTAAAAATGATCTTGACTGCTTCTGAACTCTCCCACTGTCCAGCAGTGTTTCTGTTGCTGCATCAGAAAGACAGCCAACTATTGGATATCAGATTTGCTCAGGGACAGTGGCAAGTTTTTTTAGGCTGAAAGCCAGAATTGGGTGTGCACCTCATCCATCTGCTTCCAACCTAAATCCAAATTTGTCGGCATCTAAGTCAATATGATGTACAGGCTTAGAATCTGAAACTCTACGATGGCTGGGTTGCAAAGTTATATATACTTGCCTTTCAACTAACTAGGCCACCATAATTTGATTGGACTCCATCAAACCACTCTGACAAAGAGTCTTAGATCTGAAATGTTGACTCTGTTTCTCTTTTCACAGTTGCTGCCTGGCCTGTTGAGTGTTTCCAGCATTTTCGGTTTTGAATTTCAGATTTTCAGCATCTGCTGTGTTTTTCATTTTCATTTAACAAACACTGATCCTGACAAAAATAAATTCCTACAGAGAAGTGAATCAGACCATAATTTTATGCTCACTAATATTAGTTATTGCATTAATTCTGCACTCTAATCTCATGTTCGCTGATAGTAACCAAGGCAGAAATTTCAATACCTTTGCAAACTGCTCTATTCTTTTGTCATCCTGGGATTTCTTCTGGCCCTATTGTTCTACCACATTCTTCATAACTTCCTGGCATGTCCATTCAAATTTTAAAACAGCTGGAAATTATTTTATTTACTGCAATGCATTGTGAGTTTTTTTACATCTGTGCTAGAAGTACTAACTTCCTTTCCTTAGGCAGTCCCTTGGGATTCAGGGTGACTTACTTCCACTCTGTTTTATTGAGCTGCTGAGGTGGCTGTTGTAGGCAACTGTTGTAACTGATATGGCAAGTCATGGGTTACAGGGTGGATGGGTGGACATCTTAAGGTGGTCTGCTCTTCCTGCTGCTTACACAGAACTTGGAAAATAGATTTTAAGAATTTGTGATCTTTCTAGGTAGCAGCACGTTTAAGAATGATGCAGGTTTAAAACTTAGGATGAACTCCCACAGAATAACATGCTGGATATTAGTAAAACTTACAAAATTGGAAAAACAATTTAAGAAAACTAAAAAGAGTAGAAATGCCAGGAGGAAATAAAACCCAAGGCCAGCTGTATACTTGCTGTGGTCTACTGAGGAACTCATACAGCGTGTGACAGCGTGTGACTTTTACTATGGATGAATTATCTGTGAATGTAAACAAACTTGAAGTTCTCATTACCATCCCAAATGCTCCATCCCCACTCGATCGCGGGCCAGAGATTCCAAGGAGTTGGTGAGGATGTTGCATTTCTTCAAGGGAGCTTGGAGCACATTCTTGATTTTTTTCTTCTCTCTGCCTGGTAATCTCTTCCTATGATGGAACTCGGCATAAAGCACTACCACGTCATGAGCATATGTGAAATACAAGTCCAATGTGCACCTCTAACAATGACTGCTCTTTTTTAAAAAAAATCCAGACAGCAATTTTCTCATACTATTAACGTTTTCAAAAGAGAAAACAAGAGGTTTTACTTGTGTTGATGAAAACACAGCAGGGTAAATTAAAATGAAGAAGAACGATTAAAAATGTTAATAGAAATGTTAAATGGTATAATCTCACTGGAGGCAAGTGGTTTCCAACTGCAATTGAATTCCTAATTAAAGCAATGACTGGTATTTATTGTGCAACATGCTTATTTGTGTAGACTGGCTGCTGCTGCTATGGAGCTGTGTCTGTTTCCCTGACTAAGCTCACAGGTTTATTGTACTATCACATTTTGAATTTAGTTTGTGAAATGCTCTTTCCACATTACTGCACTTACAAAAATATTCTCAGTTTTTTCATGTGTGTCCGTGCAATTTGAATTTTACAAACTGGTCGTTTAGAACATATTAAAGGTTATTTTTGCATGATTTCTGACCTGGGTCAAATCATGCAGAAAGAAGCAATGCAGCGGAGGCCTACATATCGGTTGGATAAATAATGATTTATGACACTCTATAATGAATAGTGAATATATGTAAAACAAAATTATATGAATTATTATTCTGACCGTGTGCAATTTTTTTGACCAGATTGGTTCATCTTTGTCACAGAAGATGAATCTGCTTAAACTGAAAGCCAGTGTTGTTTACTTTTTCTGAAATGTGTGTTGCTTTTCCTTTACGTGTTATCTTCTGTATGAATCCATACTGTAGGGATCCAATTACAGTTGCAGGTAATTACACATCTGCAACTAAATAACCAATTCTGTGTTGAAAAGGTAAGTTAGTAATTGTGGAATGATCGCAGTAATAGCTGTTGTAATAAACAACAAATCTTTTCAACTTATTTGCATTGTAAATTTGTTTTGATTTGTCAGTAAATAAAGGTATGACCTTGAGGAGATGGTGTTTTGTATTAGTTTGGTTTTACACTCGATAATTAACAGTCACGCAACAAAGATCTGAGACACATTACCCCATCTGCAACTG
>JARFYF010000017.1:26645803-26664169 GCA_030265395.1 Rhina ancylostomus | reverse complement strand
ACTGGATCCGATTCTGTATTTTGCTTTGAAAAAAATAGCAAACTAATGTTGCTGCATCAGAACACTGGAGACCTGACAGCTTTTTAAAATTTGAGTGGGTTCTTGAAAATTCTCCTCTCTAATAAATGAAAATGATTTTCTTCGCTTGAATAAAATGATGTTATAAAATGCTGTCAGTCAAATTACTCCAAAAAACAGTGAAATTGAACCATTTGGTAAAGTCAGGATATTAGGGGTGCTGAGAGTTGCATGCAAAAAATTCTTTTACAATTTGCCACTCTGCAATTTTGGGAAGCTCATAGGGAGTGGGTGGGGGAAACATGATTTTCAAAGCCATTATTAATTCATATTGGAACAATATCTTTATTTGGGTGATGCGTTACATAATCTCAGTGCTGAAAATTCGGTTACCTACGACCACAGGTCAAATAAATAATACCTTGTTTTGGGGAATTTTGCACACAGAAACAGACTTGAATGAACAAAAAAAACTGGTATAAAATAAGTCTACATATCTTTAATATTTGTGCAATCTACAGCCATTTTATATCTAGTTGTGACTCAGTTTAATGTAACAATGTAAAACAGGCAAATTCAATACAATAAATTTGTACTGCATTATAGAACCAAAAACATAATCAAAAGCAATATACCATCGCACGTTCTGCACAGAGGTGGTTGGTCCATCATCCCAATGCCATTCTGACACTTCTCAGAAAATCCACCATCAAACTGCACCATAGCTGATACTAATTAGATAGTCTCCCTCAGAGATGATCAAGTGTGTTGCTAGAGTATCAGGCTGGTGCAGGAGGGAATATTGCATGGTAAAGGGATGGGATTCATTAATAGGTAGCTTAGTATGAGCTGCAGTTTGTATCTAACACATGCCATACTTGATCTGGTACACCCTCATGTTATTGTAACTTGAAAGGTGAAAGGCACTGATTTTACTGGAGTTGTAATTGCTATTTCCTAAAGCAGACATCATTTTGGGCAAGACCATAGGCTAAAGGGCATTTCAACTTGGACAGCTGCTGGTGAACTGAGCATTTCAGTTGCCAATACTTGTGGTGTCAGGCCTGGATCATTTCAAAGGATAGACCTAATTAGTAGACCAGTAATCTAAGCACCCAAACAAATGTCCAGCAGCTGGGCAGCAGGAACGTATGTCCAAGTAGGTAATGCCATGATAAGTGGGGAAGATCTAGTGATAGTGGCTCATATTGTATATGTGTTGTATGGAGGTTTAGATCAGGAGGCATCTTGGGGCCTCCACTTTGCCCATAGGTTGGTGCACAGAGGGATCTTAGTCTGCTAGTCCATCAAATGCAGGAAGTAAACATTGTAGACAGAAACCATTTGTGATGGCTATCACATGCTGGGCCTTATTGTGAGGGTGATTGGCTTGCTAAAATAAATCATCTTTGCTGCATTTGTACAGAGCTTTGATAAGACTGCACCTGGGCTCTTTCATCCTTCATAGTTTCATCAGTTTGATTGCTGGGTTGAGGCAGATTTCCTAAAATGTGAAGTTCAGTAAGACTGGCTTAAATTCTTAAATTTAGAAAAAATGTGAGGTAATCTCATTGAGACATACAGGAGAATTGACAGGGTTCGTATCAATAGGTTATTTGCTCAGATTTGAGAGTCTAGATGCAGGGAATGGTCTCAGAATAAGGAGTTGCCCACGAAAGACTGAGATGAGCAAGAATTTCTTCCTCAGAGGTTGGCAAATCCTTGTAATTCTCTAAGGGGAACAATGGATATGGGCATGTCCAGAGGACTTAAGATATAGGATTATATTCAACGGTAGAACAGGTATGAAAAGCTCTTCCTTGTAGACTGTAGGACACTGGATAAATTAATTGCATGAGGCTAACCATCAGACAGCAGGAAACATGGTGAAGGGGCAGATTCAAGACAATATCAACTAGCATGATTTCAACTATGCTAACCATCTATATCCTCTACACCATCCCACCCATAATTTCCACCAGATGGTGAGAGTTAATATTCAACTAGAGACATTACATATCATGAATCATTTCTTTTTGCAATTTGTGTAATCCTTGTTCAGCCCATATTAGTAATAGCTACAAGGTGCTGTAAAAGCATTAATACTATCAAAATTTAGGTTGGAACAGGTTGAAAATGAATGAAAATCTGATTTTCATGCAGTTGCACCATGTACAAAATTTATAACAAAGAATCCTTCCATTATATTAAATCCATTTGTTTCATTCTCCCTTATAGCTATAGTTAAAGCATTATGAGGATAATTTGATGGTTGCGGTAGCAATGCTAGATAATGAGGTATTCGCAAAGAAAACAAATGAAATGCAACTTTACAAAACCTTTGCCATTTGGAAAAGTTGAGGAGAATTCTATTGTATGTTCTAGTCCAAAAGCATACTTATCCAGCATTTAGTTAAAGATCTTGCTTCAACATAGATCAGGAAAATCTGGGACACCGGCGCACATACAACATGCAAATATCCTAAGAGGACCTAGCTTTCTCACTCTTGTATTAAGTCATATACTACAGATTCCCATTGGGTTGTCACATTGATGCTGTCTATATCCACTGCATAACTGACTTCATTTGATGTATTCCTGACCCCAGGGACTGCAACAATGACATCAAAAGGCATCTTTGGTAGCTAAGGAGTTAAAATATCTTACTTTTGACTCTCTTAAAATTATTAACTAATCATTTGCTATTGGTGTGAGTTCTAATGTGCTTGTTACAGTTCATCATTTTGATTCTTTTATGTAGCTTAGATTGTTGGAAATAATCTTGGAAATTTTGTGCAATATTTTGAATTTCAACCCCAATATTTTAATGTAATGTTACAGGAAACCATGGCATATCCTATGTATTTTAAAAACAATTTTATTAGAATAGTGACATTCCTATGGAATCATCAATCATGTGGTTAAGATATAATTGCTGGTAAACCATAAAAATTATGTTTTTATTATACAAAGATTGCTTTTGTGTGGATAATATTGTTTTTGAGCTTAAATTAATTCAATTAATGTCTGGCTAATACGTTTTATATTATAATATTACGCTTATCAAATTCTATAAAGATGCACGTTTTGATTAGGGATCAGATTCTGCCTTGTCTTTCCTGAGATTCTTTTTAAATGATCTACAGGGACACACTCTACAAACAGGGTTTCATCTCATAGTATTCCCAGGCTGGATCCAATGAACAGAGAGCAGTGTAGCTGTTAATAAGGGTATACATCATGAGACTGACTATTTTTGGCGTTGTCTATGACAGTCTCAGTAACTTACAATTGTCCCTTGAATATGAACTTATCATTTAATTACGCACTGAGAGACTGCCTTCATTTCAACCTGTAAGTTAGGTTAGTTAAGCTCACAGCAATTCTCCAGCCAATCAAACTGTGATTGGATCAACCTCAGACAGCCATTGCTTTGTTACTTGTGAAAAATCTTTTACCTAGTCCGTTTTAATCTGCCTATTGTAACATGATTATTTAAAACACTGGTAAACTGTAGAT
This sequence comes from Rhina ancylostomus, assembly GCA_030265395.1. Taxonomy (NCBI): domain Eukaryota; kingdom Metazoa; phylum Chordata; class Chondrichthyes; order Rhinopristiformes; family Rhinidae; genus Rhina; species Rhina ancylostomus. The sequence goes on along the minus strand of JARFYF010000017.1, from coordinate 26,660,632 downwards.
CTGCAGATAGGAAGGAATATGATATATGCTGCTGAGCTATGTAGTACCGGGAGTATTTTATTATTGCCAACAAAAACATGTTCCTGGTTATTGTACATAAATACTCCTCAACAAAATAACTGCTTCATAATATCATAAACTATGAATAAGTTTATCCCAAAAAGTTTGGCATTTATTTTATTTGTTTGATAGTTAGAATAACTAGCCAAAGAAGAGCTCTAAATCTGGAACACCAGAAGTCAAAAGTTATTAGCAGCTTGCATTACAAAATCTGTTTTTTTCCTAACCAGTCATCTAGAAGATACTTAAAATATATCACAAATGCAAGTTGAGTCTGTTAACTTCTACGTGTTTCAGTAAAATTAAAAACAGAACTTGTGCTAAGTGCTGAAAAGACTAAGGGTCTTAATGCACCATAATATCAACAATTGCTGGAAAGCATCTCTGCAAAAATAAAATTCAACATGATTTTTTATCCTCTGGTTTGCATGTTCCATTTGATTTCTAGTTAGTAAAAATGTCAAGTTTTTATTCTTTAACTTTTAATTTTAGTAATTTAAATCTATAGAAAACAAAATGTAAGCTAATCAGCCCTACATTTCAAATGCTCCCATTCTATCGTCTCATGTCCAATTAACACTGTGCAGCTTTCTGTCACGATGCACTGTGAGCTGTCTATAATGACATTCAAGAAGACATCATATTGAGGACAGATTTTTAAACATACAAAGAATAACCATGTTCTTACATATTATGGCTGGGTTACATATTTAGCAGAGTTACTTTAAAAATATAAGTATGCACATGCACAAATGTAAAAGGAGCATGGATAGGAGAAAGAGACTACAGCATAGGTAATATATAGGCAGAAGACATTTATATATTTATGTCTGCTTATATACATCTATTTATAATATGAAAACAATGAATCTATTCTTTAGACATTTCTGCTACCAGCTAAATGGCAAACCATCTCATTAGTCTGCTCTAAACATTTTCAATAAAATATCATGCTGAGACCAAAGAATTCAAACCATGTGTTGCTGTGAGTGGAATATTTAGGAAAGTCACATCATTAGTTTGAGGGGCCACTTTTGATTTTAATATTGCTAAATAATTACCTCAATGTGTGCTTGATCACAATCACAAAATTAAGTTGATACAGTGAAGACATTGGAAATTATGAAAATTAAAACAGGTCTTAATTTCACATGGATTAGGGGGAAAAGTTAACAGAGAAAAATGGGGGAAACACAAAAAATCAATGCATCCTCTTTTAATTCTACTTTCTTGACTTCTACACTCTGTCAAAATAACCCTTCAAAGAAGTCTGATTGGGATCTGGCTCATCACACTGTCACCAACTCACTTTTCATTAGACTGTTACTCTCTGTTAGCCTAGCCAAGCAGAAGAACTCAAACACATGCGCAAATTAAATCGACATCCAAACTCCTCCAATATACAAAGCAATTTAAATGATATTCATTAGAGCGATGACAAGTCCTGATGAGGCTTTCAAGAGCTGAGTCCTTCAGCTTTTGCAGACTCCGTTTCATGACCACTGAGGCGTAACCAAGGCGACTGTACCTTCAGAAAAGCTGACAATTTTACTGTGCTTCCTGACACACCTTCCTCTTCTGCATTCAATACTTACCCATAGATTTAAAGCAAGTCCTTTGCATAGTCCAGACACTGCATGTTCCTGCCAAAATCTTCAGGCTTTAATATAAAGGCCACTTAATTGTAACAATACTATGTACTTTTAAAATAGCACAGGACCAACTTCAGATCTTTGCCTTCCAGTACACTGTTATAGATGACATATAGTTTAATTCGACTTAACATGGCTGTGCTACGAACCACTGAAAAGCATTTATCTTGTTTGCAATAAAATTTGAACCAGTGGGAACTGACTTTTTTACAATTTTTTTTCAAAACTATGAGATCAACATTTAACCTTTTTTTAGATTTAATTATAGCAATCAATGTCAATAAGAGCTTTAATAAAACAAGTAAGATAAATAATCAAGATGTAAAGTTGCTAGATTTGCAAGACCTTTTACCTATTTTTAAATTGTTTGTTTCCTAGAAAGGATGTAGAAAACATAATCTGAGAACGTACAGACCTATTGCTAATGTGACTATTCTGATCTGCATTGTTTCAGCCAAGCAGTTCATAGTACTACAGTATTAAATAAAATGGCAAGAGTCCACTCCAGTTCTTCCCCTATATGTTCTCTATTAAGTGTACACATTAAGAGCACAGCATAGTATATGTTGAATACACACTGACAAGGTACTAATCATTCAGTGCTTAGCCATCTCTTCACCCTGCCCCGTTAATTGCAATGCAGGGCAGTGAAGTATCACTTCTTTGAAGTGATGCTACTTCTGTACAATGACCCCTTCTGCAAATGTATTGAGCTTGTAGCTTCTGACAATGAGAGGGTAATCACACTTAATAGTTTAAATGTCATTTTAGCTGCAAATGCCCCTTTCTTCAGGGTCAGGCAAATGGCTGGGGACATAACCTGAACCACGGTCCCAGGAGAGAGGATATTACTAGGATTTTTAGTTAAACAGAATTATCCATACCTACATATCTCCCTAAGGAGATAATGGTCAGCATTCATATTGACTAATGCATAAGCGTTCAGCAAAGTATGGTGCAATTAAATACCAGACACTCCTCTTTAACCAATTCTTGTTCTCTGGAACTACTGGATTTTCTGAACTACAATCATGCCTCTAACTTTAACTCATTGATAGCTGGTGCACAGTTCTCTGAACTTTGATTTATCCAGAATGAAAGGTTGCCTCCAGAACAGTGCAGATAATTGGATGTATATTGTCCTTTCAATCCATTGTTGGCTTTGCAAGATATCCCATATTAATCACTGCTGTCCAACAGAATGCCTGATATTTAATGCACAACACCCTTGAGTGTGAAAATGTAATCTGAGGCTGCACAACAATGAAAATGAGAGCTGACAATTAAAGATGTATTCATTCAAAGGCTGGGAATTTCCTTGGAGCTCTCCCATTCCACTACTGTTTGCCAGCAGTTTAATGAAAATCCCTTCATTTATTTTGCCTTGTACTGATTTCCAGTGTTTTTACACTGCATTAATTAACATGAGATTTTGAAGATAAATATCTGTGACCTTGCAGAATCCAGCTGCTTTTGGCACTAGGTCATTTAGTTCCACTGTGAGAGCCCTTGACCTGTAACAGATATCATTGTGTTTCCAGCCCCCTGCTGATCATTTGGTATAGATAGCCTCCATGGCTGTGTAATAACTAGATAATAACAGATCGTCAGGATTGTCAAATTGGGTTTTCTCATTGGTGAAAACGGCTGCAAAGTTCACTTGAGCTGTGGACATTCTGCTAATTGCATTAGCAATTTGTCTACAACTGAAATGATATGACTTTAAAGCTTTGAACAATTTTCCGTGAGTGTGCAGCTATTTTCATGTGTATAAATGCTTGTGATATTTTTTTCTTCACATTTCCAAGTGGAAATAAGGACAATGTCATGTGGTAATGTTTTCATTGGAAAGGGTGTATATGCAGACACATAAACACACAGACACAAAATGAATGGCATTAACCAATAATCACCACTTAGACTGGCCACACTTTTTACAAGGGTATGGAATTCCTACGTTGGTTTTTGCAACATGTATATTTCTTTTTATTGTATCCTGTTACATTCATACACTGTTTTTGTTGCAGTGGTCCAGAGTGCTTTTGTACAATAATCGATTATGTTAACATATAAAATATTTTCAGTAGAAAAGATGTTGACATTGTAACAAAATTTAAATAAACAATTTTAAGGAAATTAAGAAGACAATGTTGACTTTACATGGAATTCAAATTGCAACTACTTTCTGAATTTAACACTCAGGTTAATTGCAGCTACCGCTCCTGTTTTACATGTTTAAGAACACGGCTCAGCAGAATCCTAGAAATTGTGTAATTAAATTCTCAAATATATAAAACAACCAGAATTTTCCTGCTAACATGTACAGAATATATGCACAGTATGTATATCCGTTGTATTTGACCATGGAAAGCAGGTGACAATTAAAAATCCATTTAAAGTCCAGCAAATACAAAGTGGGATTGAATATTTAAGCTGATTGTGAAAGCTGTCCAGTATATATAGTGTTTCTGGTAAAGAGGTTTAGGGAAGAATCTCAGATAAATCTCAATGTTTCTTGAGCAACATAAATCACATACAAAAGAGGGGTAAAAATTGCAAAAAGCAATCCTGAAGTTTCAATCGGCTTCATGGTTTTTCATCAAGTAACCACTCATTAGATGTTTGTTAGTATCACAGTCAAGCTTGCTGGATATGGTGGATTTTAGATTATGCCCAATTTTTAAACATAACTCATGGCTCCCTGTCATCCAGAGCTGGTGTAGCGCCTGCAAGAGAGACAGTTGACTGGGACAAAGTCAAGATCATTGAAAAGATCATTATGTACAGGACATAAAATATTATTACAAAAACTGAGACTGCATGCACAAATGTTGGTAGTTTTGTTTGTTAGTTACTAATCCTTTATTAAGTTATCCTTTGGTTTACTATAACCACTCTGTGGTCACAGATGGGACTATGCTCCTTGGTAGTTGGTTTCTGCTAATTTTATCTTAGCAGATAGCTCGCTAAGCCATGGTATATTGATTTCTTGTTGTGAAGTGCACTGTTCAAGCTCCATTTAAGATTTTCATCTTGTATGTAGCCCTGAGCACATCATAGTGCCATAAATTAGGTAAATTGCACATTTATCACAAATGTTATTTTCAGATACTGTGTAAATGTGACGGCTAGAAGATATACATTGTGTGGGAACAAGCCAGTTCTTGGGTGGGGTTACAGTTAGGTCTTCCTTGCGCACCTGTGAATTAAGGCCTTTCAAAAGGTGCTAACCCCCAAACCATCTCTCTGTAAGTGCTCCAGTTATCTGACAAATAATGCTTTGAGCAAAACCCTTTCCTGACAGGGCCATAAACCCACTCAAACTCCAGCTTGGAATATGTAATATCTTTACTAGTAATGTGCTCGTTACCTGTAGCACCCTAAATGTAGACTATAGTGTGAAAGCAACACAAAATTATTGTAAAATGTTTTAATGGTGCAGTAGAAAAAAAAAGTTATGTGAATGACAATAATGGTGTTTCACTTCCAGCAACAAAACAGGGCACAGAGTGCATTACAGTATCTGTGCTGTTTACATGCCTATTTTATACATATATTCTTGTATGGTGTCAGCTGTCAGTTATTTCTGCAAATTAACTGAAAAAAATGGAGATGAACAGACTCACTCAGTGTGCTGGTAACCACGGGTTACCTTTTATATGCCAAAATATAAAGATGCAGTAGGGAATCATGGGAGGATAATTAGGCAGAACAAAACTTACCAATCAAAGGCATTCTACACATGATGATCATTAAAATAACAAGTGAGAGTGCTCATAAATAAGTAAAGGAGGTTACATCATGGAATGCCTTTTTACATTTGTAGCAGGATCTCATAGCATAAACCTTTTGAAGGATTTTGTATATTACTGTTGAAGGAATACAGTACAAGTTGTTTTTTTAAAATTTTATTAACCCTTCAAGCACTGCCCATTCATTTTAGCTCTGAACGTGGTTGGTTGATTTCCATTAAATAATACATTTGAAAATTATATTGTGTAATGTCATCTGGACAAATATCATGACAATGAACTGAATAAAGACCAATGCAGATCATTGTTTTAATAATGGCTTTCAGTCAGTGATCTGAAAAATAAGAATGCAGCCAATTTGTTTTTGCAACTTAATGCAGAAGTGCTTTAGCAGTGCTCAGAGGGTTAAAGGTTAAAGGCTGAGAAATACCAGCACACTTAAGTCATATGAGAAAGTGCACCAGGTTCAGTATTAAATGCTTAACTAAATTGTCCATTACGCATGCAGCTTAATGCATCTGAGCGATACACAGCAACTAAATCCAATTTACACAAAATTCCAAACACTTACCATTTTTACCCTTGTAATCAACCAGTAACAATAGCTGATTACGTGCTTCCATTAAACACTGTACAGATATATAAAAGAGTTCAGATCAGAGTGCTACTCTGCAATAAATCAAGAACATGTGCCAAGAGTTGTTACAGTAGCTTTAAGGCTTCTTTCAGAGTTGTCCTCAAAGCAAACAGTTAGGTTACTAAAGTAAATGCTACTGTTTCTCTAGCTCTATAACATACAGAAGATGGTCCTCTGGTGATTTGCCATGAGTTTTACTGAGATGCAGTTTAACTGCATGCTTACTAGCAAAAGTCCGATTACAAAGTTTGCACTGGAAAGTTATACCAGTCTCATCATCTTGAGATGGCAACACCAATTTTTCAGAGGGCAGTTTTGCATGTGTGATCTGGCTGCTTATCTGTTCACTAGAAAGTTTTGATAAGTCTCGTAACCTGAAGCCTAAGTGTGATTCTAAGTGACTGATATAGGTAGAAGGAGTTCTGATCTGTGATGCACAATCATTACAAAAAAACACTGGATGACCAGAGTCCAGGTTTTTAAGAAATTTTGTTCCACCTGTCCTTCGAAGCTGGTACTTGACATTGGCTAACCAGTGGCTGATTGTTGTCATGGAGAGTCCTGTAAACCTTGAGATGTGCATTCTTTCCTGTGGGCTGAGGTCCGACATAATGAACTTCCCATCTGTGGTTTGTCTCAGGCTGGCTGCAAACTGGGCCTGCAGTATGAGCAAATGCTGTGGGTTCCAGTTTGACTGCCGGCCTTTGCGTTTCTGAGCTGGCGAAATCTCCTCTGGCTCCTCCATAGTGCTACCATCCACCTCAGATTTGTCTGAAATGCTCGTAGGTGTAGAAGATTTTGATGTGTGACTTCCTGTCAGGTTTTTCAGCATATCAGATATATCTGACAAGGCATTCTCGCGTAGCGGCGAGTTTGACATGAATGACACGACTGCAGATGTCTTTGCTGTTGTCACAGTGGATGAAGAAGATGTTGACGACGGGGATGTGGATGACAAAAGCACTGAACCCAAAGAACCACTTTTGTCACTCTTGGCTTTCGTCAAATCAATGGGCTGGTCACTGCTGACATGATAGAAATAACGGTCCACGGGCTCTGCTTTTTTGGCCTGCAAAATTGGTGCGGCCACAGCAGCCTTTTCTGCCAAGCTATTACTCATTTTGTAAAGCATGCTCATAGGGTCTAGAGTAGGCAGTGTAGGTTTAGCTGCTTTCCCCAAGTGAACATTCATAACGGACTGCAATGCACTTAATGGATTAACAAAAGGTTGTTCAGGAGGATGATCTGTAATAATTGCGGTGCTAGTGCACATAGGATTTGTAGTGAGTTTTAAGGCCTCTGTACCATTCTCTAAATGATCTTTTGATGGACTCTCTTTAGCAGTGTCCTTCTGATGGTTGGAAATACTTTCATGGCTCTTAGGACTTGCGTCTTTCGAAGTCTCACATTTCTGTTGTTCCCCTGCTTCACTGCCACATGGGGAAGGTGTCCCATGTTTCAGTCGGGATAATTTGTTCTCTGGCTCTTTACTTTTCTCTTCAGTTTTTGCTACCTTCTCTGTGACTTTCTTCACCAGCTCTTCCATAGCATGGAAATTGTTTTTTGGTACAGGAGAGTTCTGGCTGCTGGGTGGTGAAACCAGTGGCTGGCTCTTTGGAGATGCCATACCATCTATGTTGCTATATGCTGATTTCAATTGTGTATTCTTCCCTGATGAACCAAATGGTAACTTCATTATACTAGGGAGCTGGTAGGCAGCATGAATACTGGGATAGCCACTCCAGCTCGGAGTCCCATTCTGAGCTTTGTTAATAGCAGAGGTCACTGTATTTTCTAAAGACTTGAGGATGTCTAGGCCCCCTTTAGGATTTTCTTCCAGGTCTTCTTCTGTCAGATACTGATACTTGGAGGAAATGTCATATTTTTCTTCCTCTTCACAGATTTTTTCTTTCTCTTTAACTTTATCTTCATCGCTTTCAGATTCTTTTTCAACTTCCCTTTTCACTTCAAGGTTTAATTTTGGTGAGACGCTGGCAGGGGTACTTAATGATGACGTGAAAGCACTTGCTGCTAGAGGAACAGACTGGACTTTATCTTCTAGGATAGCTGATACTGGCGTCGGCGTTGGCGTCTGTGGTGCTTCAACCATCTGCTTCCCTTTCTTGATTGCAGAATTGGTCACTTTAACAAAATGTCCAGTCACCATCATATGTGCAGTCAGTTCCTGCAAAGTATCGTGAGAGCTTCCACACTCCATACACTTGAGGATTTGAGACTTCCTCGCCTCAAACTGCCAGGCATAGCTGGCACCATTCTGGTGTCCATAGCGGTTATTTGGTGTGACATAGGGATTTGAGGATTTCTGTAGTGCATCACTTGTGTCAGAGAAAGATGTTTTTGGTGTACCACCTGTGGAATCTGGAGAACTTGGCAACTCAAGCTCAAGCAGCGGCCTTTTCCTGGTGGAAGGGAGAACCTTTGTGGAAATTGGTGTCACGGGTTCCTTCAGAGGCACTTTCTGATAGTGTTTTGTTTTGATCATGTGCACACTTAAGTCCTGAAGAGACTCAAATGAATGGCCACAGTACATGCACTTTAGAACCTTCTGAGCATCTTCCTTTCCCTCCATCTCCAACAACGAGCGCTTACGGGGCTTGGACCATTTTTTAGGATTGTTATTGTCAGTTTCATTGTTTTCATCTCGGTAATGTCCAGTTTCATTCATGTGCACAGTCAGCTCCACCAAGGTGTCATAAGCAGCACTGCAGTCTTTACAGCGGAATTTGCTGGCCCCGCTGAAAATGGAGCCATAGAGCTTGCTGCTTTGTCTGTACAACTGCACTGTGCTGAAGAGGCTTGGCTCCTGCATAAACCTGGTCTGAGAGACTTGCTGCAATGTCTTGGACATAGCAGACTGATGCCAATCAAAGCTGCCACTTTCACAACTGCTGCTGCTGCTGCTGCTGCTGCTGCTGCTGCTGCTGCCGCCGTTTGTTACCGGCTCGCTCGGCTGGTTGAGGCCCAGACTCAGAGATGACCAGTAGGAATTTGATAGGATATTGTTGTATATTGCTTTCATTTGTTCTAAGCTATCCTGCACTCCTCCTTCTTCAGGTGGTCCACCACCCTCCTTACTTTCATCTTCATTCTTTATGGAGTTGCTTTCAAAGTCTGCCAATCGATCACTGGTCTCGCTGACATGTGATGTGCTGTCCATCTCCTGGCCAGAAAACTCAGCAGCTGGAGAGTCCTGGTAACTAGGAGATTCCTTGCTAAATTCCTGCTCGTTGCACACGTACTTTGAGGATGGTTCCCCATCAGCTCCAGATTCACTAGCTTCAGCTTCCTCGTCCCCTAATACTGCTGCCTTCAATTCGTCCGAAACATAAGCTGTATTAAAAGAAGAAAAAGGAAGAAAGAGAGAACAGTTTTAAGTTAATTTCTGCTTGTGCGAATCAAAATTAAATATGGCAAAACATCATAACTGGTAACATCTGCTGCAAAGTTAGACACTTAAAATGTAGTGTTTCTTGGGTGCATAAAATCGTCTCTTCAAATGTGATTTGCCACCTTATTCTTCTCAAGGGGCAACAGCTTGAAATTAAAACTAAATTTGAAATTAATGAAGCAAATTCTGGAGGTGGCATTCATTTCAAAAGTAATAAATTACATGTATCAACCTCAGAGACAGCAGTTCCTTTCTGTCAATTAATATGTCTTGTGCTTCTTCTACCCCGAATGCATTTCCAAGCCGAGGCATTCACAATTTAAATTTTGTAACCATTATAAATTTCTGCTTTCAAATCTTAGTCAATTCCAAACACTGCAGTTAAAACGCGGCTTGAAATACATAGATTGACTGTCTGCATTTGGGTTTCACATTTCAAAACCATGAAGAAATAGAGGGCTATATCTATGTTTGCCCTTCTGTACTTCAAAATTCTACTATGGAAGAACAGATGGTTGAAAAATTCTGTACTGACTAATCACTGCTACATACAGGTTTATGGAAGAATGTTACTTTCGACCCACTGACATTTAAGTGTGCATCATTTTAATCAGACTTTCACTCTGTCAAAACAGTGAAATGCATGCATGCCTGCAGATGTCAGAAATGGGTTTAGAAAAAAAGCTTTTGGAAAATATGACAATAACAAGATTGCCAAGTTTTGGTATAAGATTTGATGTTTTCATGCTGCAGTAATTTTCTTTGAATAAATTTATAAAATGCTACTGAAAACCCATGAGAGGAGTGAGGTGTATGAAAATGTATGTTGTTTATATTACATGGTTTTTACATTCCAGTTTATATTTTTTCACCATTAGTGACAATAGAAAAAAGTATCAGTACTGAATGCAAAATCATTTACTGTAAAAACTCATTCTCATTTCATAATTAGTTCAGTAAAATTGAAGTCAATTCATTGGAATTAAATAAACCGCTGCAATTCACAAGGAAAATTGTGAAGAGGAAAAGGAAAGGTTCTGATTTGAACAGTTGTTTGGAAGAATCTGTACGTGCCAACAAAATGATGTCATCATCCAATTTAAACTAGCAGAAACAGCATGTGAGAAAACAGCGATTAATCACTGCAAATACTAGCATCATACATGAGCCAAGCAACAAATCAGACACCTCCTCCAGAAATTGGAATAGCAACATTTTTTGCTGTTTTGCAATTTTTTTTTCATTATATTCCAACAGGTCAGACCTACAGTAATCATTTAGGGCATGCTGAGAGAATTGTTTTCATGCATCATCAATGATCAAGCCATAGAACTGTACAAAGAATCAGGTCATCAAAGGATTCAAAAGCTAAAGACCAGTTTTCCACATGATTATTGTTTACAACTGGGAGCAGAAATGATGAAGAAGAAGGAGCGTTCCATTCTCTAAACTCTGGTCTCGACCAGAACAGGAAATACAATGTGCAAAACACATCAATGAGACAGCCAGCAGCGAAAAAAAACACACGAGGCCCAAATCAGAAAAGATACTTGGGAGGGTAGTTCAGTTGCGCAAAAATGAAAGTCAACCTATTATTAAAAATAATATTTTAAACAAGCTCATAAGATTTCACACCACGTAGGTTACCTGGGCTGCCCACACCATGGAAATCCATAGGTTTCAACCACCTAGACTAGCAGCGTCTAATTTTTCCAGTGGTTGCTCCCTGTAGATATTGATACACTCCAGGGACTGTCTACACTTGCACTACTGAAAATCCTCACATATTTCTGGGATCTTTCGCAAATAGTCAGGCATTCCTTAGAACCAGTACTATTTTGCAAACATTAACACCACTGAAAATATTGAGATACTTTTGCAACCACTTTCAAATATTGACACACTCCAGGACAATCCCTGTCAAAGTGACAATCATTCAGAAACACCCCTATGAGTACACTCAGGATGGCTATAAACACTGGCACACTGCTATGACCTACCGGAAACATTCTTGTAACTTGTGAAAAGACACTCATAATCACAGAGGCTTCTTAAAACTACTAGCAATGGAACCACCCTAATTTCTAACAAACACATTTAGCTAATCAAAAAAAACTATCCAAGCAGAAACAGTTGATCACTATATCCCTTGGATTATAGAATTACTTAAATTTAATGTAACATTGCTAGTGCACAAAACATGGGACCTTTGGATCTTTGGGGGTTTGTAGACCCCAGTTTGAAAACATTTAGCTTCAAGTTGAATGATATTCTCAGCAAAGTGATATTGTTATGTACATGTTTTTTTCATCTTGGGGGTCACACAAAATTTTAACAAAGGCCTATCCTGTTGAAAATTTCCCTGTGATGCTATTCATTTCTCTGAGGAGACTCTACATATAGGGTCAAGTCCATTGTCCACTGTGCTCTGCTCCAGACAGGTTACTGTGGCTGTCCAGAGAGGGTTTCATTCCTCAGTTGCTTATTCAAAGGCAGAAATGGTATCACTAATGCAAAGGGTCATTGTGAATCAATATCCGTGGTGAGGCACATTGTAGATGGTCTCTAGTGTAATTGACCAATTTACCACTATCCAAATTGTGAACTTAAGAAACCAATTTATCCAGGTTTCTTAAGTTCTTACAATGAATATACACAAGAAAATATAACCAAGGCTTCAGAGGTACAATCCAATCTGAATAAACTAGTTCACACTATCTTCTTCCTTCCCCCATCTATCCTTTGCAAAGTGCATCCAGCAAACTCCTTGCAGTAGTCCTTACAATGACCAGCAAGAGTGACAAAAAGACCAGGGCCAGCAAGTTCATGTAACTGGCTTATTATGAGTTCACTCTAATCTTTTTTAAGGTTGTAAGTTAATTGCCCCTTGTTGTCATACCCACTGCTTCATCCACCACCTATCAATGAAAACACATTTGAAGTATAAGTGATTAAGTTTTTTTATTTCGCTGGCAGCTGTGAAAGCCCAGTGCTCACCTATTAATACAGATATTGTTTCTCCTAACAGAAGAACTTTAGCTGCCAGAAAGCAGGCTGTGGGGGCTAGGTAAAGGATATACTTTATATGTATATAAAGGAGAGGTTCCATCAAAAGGTCAGGGTTAAATTTATATTATTATTAGTTTTAAAATTTTAATCTGAATTAATAGGATATCCCCAAGAGTCTGAATAATCAATTTACAATGAAAAATGCTGCCATCATACCACAGGGGCAAGTTGAGAACATGGTATGATTTCCATGCATGCATCAGGTGTGGAGAGTTCTGCTCTGTTGCAATAGGAAATATTGATGCAGCTTCTCTTCATCTGCCCTCACTTTCAACGTAGTGTTGTATAACCACAACTGTCCAAGGAATTATATATTTACCATTTTAGATTATTAAAATTGTACAGTGCCCAAGGGTGGCATGTCCCAAAACCCCTTGCTGGGCTTTGGTCCTAAACTTTTCATAACATATGAGTTCTGAAAGCAGTGTGAATACATCAATTTTATTGTCTAATAAATTACTGCACACTTCAAATTTCACTGCAATTTATCTTCTTCTTTAGAATTATGAATGAAACATATCTATTAAACCATCATAGGGGGTTTGTAAAAGCTTTTTGAATTCTGATCTTGCAGGAGATAAACAGTGATATATTACTTTTGTGCTATGCTTGTAATGATACACAGTATTCAGTATTTGAGGCCAAAATAGTCAAGTGGCTCTGAGCAAGCACTTCTGTAGAACCTCTTATGGTTTTCAGAAAAATAGCTGGAAGTAAACATCCTGAAAATACAGGCTCCAGCTATCAGTAAGCTACATTTAAGAGCTTGCTAACTGCAGGACATATAGCCGCCAAGACCATAAACAGTCAAACATAAAAATACCAGAGGCTTAGGTAGATGCTGTGGTTGTGGTGAGGGCCTTTTAATGCAGAGCAGTCTGGAGAACACTAAAGAGACGACTGCGGCCTCGTAATGGATTTTGGTGGAGCCCAGGCATGGTGTCATCTTATCACAAAATGTAACCCTTTGGTAACTGAGTGAACGCTCCTCTATTCAAATAACTATATATTTATTTTCCTTGTCATACAAAAGTTCAAGAAATGATCTGTGTGTTACACGCTGAAAATATACATACATGTAAGAAATGTAATCAATAACAATATTTCTGAAATTCCAATGTTAACAAAGTAAAAAAAAAATTTTTAAAAAGCTGATTGTTAATAAAATGTTGTTGCGGTGCTCAAGATAATAAATATTTCTTTTGAAATTTTGTGACCGTAACAAGAAAAAATTCTATCCTTGGACCACTTCCAGCCTAGTATGATGTTAAGTTTTTACTTTTCTGAAAAATCATATGCTAATCTCCTAGGAACATCACTTACACACTTCTCCCTTGTACTGTGTATTGCATGCCTAGATTTACCAGGAGCAGGGTTTTAGTTGTTTGGTGTGTATCAGCATGAAGTAATTCACTGATTTCAAGGAACAAAAGAGAGTGACTCTACTTCCACTAATGGTTTAAATCATTTTGTTGAATCAAGCATGGAATCAAATATTTTACTCAGTAGAATTCTGCTTTTCACGATTGACAAACTAATCACTAGGTTGCTAGGATACAGAAATTCTGAATACCATTGTCATGGTTAAAAATTAGTATGATTATTGAGTTAGCATATTTTTACATAACCCATAACATTTTTTCTAAGTGTGGAAAATAAAACTACAGACCATATCTAATGATAGAAACTACAGTCTAATTTGTTTTTCTCTGTTTCCTTCGAGAAACTAACTTTCATAAAATAAACAGACTGATGTTACTGCCATGCCTTCAAGGCTTTAACTCATAACTCACACAGGGTTTTAATAATGAAGTAGGACTGTCATTGAAGACCTCATGCTCATGGAATTTTGGTCCCTTCCTTGAATTAACTAGAGAAAGGAATAAATGAACTGTTGTTATTCCCATCACAAGGCACTTTACAGTTAAATTTGTGCTTTCAAGATCTACCTTTGTAATTATGTCCTGTGGTGAAAGAGTTTTTGGAAGGCTTTCACAATTTAAACCTGATGGGGTTAAAATAAAATAATCTCAGCTGGCTATAGAGGTTAAGGTATATTAAACACATCCATTCCTGTGTCTCACCTTCTGAGGTCAAATTGTGTAAGTCTTCCACTTACGTCATATCATTTTAAGTCAAGCTATAGCATCTGCTTTAGTGCTTTGAATGCAACCGATCACAAATAAAAAATCCCCATACCATTCTGCACTCCAATGATGTAATGTATTGGACTGAACTTTACAACTGGTT
>JARFYF010000017.1:26633740-26645780 GCA_030265395.1 Rhina ancylostomus | reverse complement strand
TAAACTCTCTCCTCTCTGTTCATGGTCTAATTAATTCTGGTGACTAGATAAGTGGGCCTGGTACAAAATTCCTTCTTTGTTTGAATTTAGTGGAGTCACATTTCACATCACTTTCAAGTGCACAACATTCTTATTGCAGAAATTGTTTGGTGTAATTTTTTTCTATAATTATTGCTAAATTTCCAACTCCCACCTCTTCCCCTGCCCGTTTCCGGAAGGTGTCAATGTCTTGCTAGAATCTAGCTTCAGACTTGTGTAGTATGTTTTATCCCTTGCTGAGTGGGAATTCTTCATGCACAGACATTACATGGATTAGTAGGCTACTGAACTAACCCCATATGATCCTATCCCCAGATGAAACTCAAGTACACACATTTGCCACAGATATCCAGGTAATGGGAACCTATGTCAATGCCACTCTTACAGTTACACAGAAACTAATTCTGCTGTCCTGGATGTTGAAAACAACAGTAAGAACTGGATGTGAAAGGATCTTCATATGTCAGGCTTAGTTACTAAGCAAGCCTTTGCATGTGTTACAGCTCAGTTGTACAATGAAATGCATTACTTTACAGACCACCATTAGGTAAAATAGAACAAAGGAACACTATTCCATCGACTGATGGAGGAAGCACTGGGGACACAGATTTAAGTCTTTGGTCAAGAGGAACATTTGGGAATGCGAGGATGAACTTACTTCCAGAGCAAGAGGTAAAACCTGGAACTCACTGCTTATTGGGTAATGGAAAAGGAGACTATCAATGATATTGGATGGAACTTGAAGGAAATAAACCTATTCAAACCTATTGGACTAAAGTGATGGAGAAAGTCACAGGGCTGACTGGATTGCTCCAAAGAGAGACAGCATAAACTTGATGGGCCACAGATTCTATGATAACTGATTATATTAAGATTCATTTTGCTATCTATGAAAATGGCCGAGATTTTGCTGCCAAGGTGTGGCTGCCCATGGTCACCTCTTGCCTGAAGTTATATTAGCTAAATCTGGAAGGCCTAGTTTGTTGGCCTAAAGTGTCCCAGAGCTCAGCACTAGGTCTTCAGCAGTGGCAGGGCCTCTGATGAAATGACATGGGCAGCAAGCACTGCTCAAAAATTCGTGCGGAAGACCTAATTGCTGTCAAATACCTGAACCTCACTCCCTCCACCCCAGATTTAGCAACTGACAAAGCTATCAGAGTTTAAAATGATCCTGAACATACATTAAAAAAATTAGTAAAAACTAAATAAAAAGAGGTAAAATATTTTAAAAAGCAAAACAATCAATTAAAACACTTAAAACACATCTAAATAATTAATGACACTAGTCAAACTACAAATAATTATAAATAATGGAACTTAACAATTTCCTTTCCCTTTCTCTTCACACTCCAAATCGCATTGAAAACAATGGGTTTACAGACGCTGTGTTAAATCTAACCTGGTGCAGGAAGTGAGAGCCAATTCCCCAGTTTAAAAACTGAGAAGTCTCAATGAAATCCAGCTCTGTCACTGGAGACCACAGACAGGAAAATGGGCTTCCAAAAGCACATGAGAATTCCAAAACCCACTGACACTTGTGCTGAGAAGTGCCAGAAGTTTGACTGGAACGGTCATCATTTACCAACATAATCCAAACTCTTGTCTTAATACTGCATACTGTTCAAATTGTCCTGACCTAGGCAACTCTTGGCTATTAAGTATTTTCAATCTTTTCTATCAATAAATTTAGATAACATTTTCTACTGCTGAGATTATTTTGTTTATAGCTTACTAGATGGTTACCATTTTATGTTAAACATCCAGACACAAATAGTCATCATTATATCTTCCCAGTTCTTAAGAGTATAAGAATTTTTTTTCAAAATGCTTTAATTGAATAAAATACAAAAGACATCTCAGGAATACAGTCAGGAACATGGAGAGGGTCTGCTGTTCCCACTCACCATGCACAAAATGGAAGAAAATAGACAAGGCTGGAAATAGCAAGCCAAACGGCAACTGTGATAAGGGAAACAGGGTTAATGTTTCGGGCTGATAACCTTTCATCACTTTGCTAAAAGGTCATCTGCCTACATTGTTAACTCTGCTTCTCTCTTCAATGACGCTGACTGATCGATTCAGTAGTTCCTGTATTTTCTGTTTTATTTCAGAGTTAAAGCATCTGCATTATTTTGCCATTGGATTGTTAAAATAGATTCATTCAAATTAATTGGAATAGTTCCCTCTAGAAATAGAATAATTGCTGCGGGATCTTAAAATTATGCTCTGTAAATATTTTTCCCCAATTTGAACTTCATTTTATTACCCAGTTTTTGATTTTCCCAGTCTTGACCAATTGGGGGAAGAGCCTAGCCTCTGGCAGTAACTCCACTCTCAGCTCTGGACTACACACACCATCATTCAGTGGTGCTGCACCTTGGAGTTCCTACATACTGACTTATCTTGTTTTAATATGGATTCTACTTAAAGGAGCATTTTTATCCTTTTACCAAGTTTTCAGACTGGTTGAGTTACTTACTGACCCAAAGGCAATCTCCTCCAAAAATCCTCTTACTTGTCACTGGACACATCTTGACTCATATTATTTTGAAATAGTTTAAAAATAATTACTGATAATATCATAATATCAATGGATATCACATCATCAGCTCACAATCACTTGGTTACATCTTTTAATCACATACCTACGTACATGACATAGTTACTTTTAAGGTAGGGAAGGGTTAGATAAATATTAGAGCAGGATAAAATGTTGGCACAACATCACAGACTGAAGGGCCTGTACTGTGCTGTAATGTTCTATGTTCTAACAGAAGGAGGTGTGAAAGAAAATTTCCTGTTTAAAGAAAATGTTGATCAAATATTATATATTTAAGCAGGAGGCATGGAATTCATGGCATTAATTAGATTAGATTACAAGAAGACATAGGCTTAAGATGCTGGGGAGTAGGTGTAAAGGAGATGTCAGGGGTAAGTCTTTTACTCAGAGTGGTGAGTGCATGGAATGGGCTGCCAGCAACGGTGGTGGAGGCAGATACGATAGGGTCCTTTAAGAGACTGTTGGATAGGTATACGGGGCTGAGAAAATTAGAGGGCTATGGGTAAGCCTAGTAATTTCTCAGGTAGGGACATGTTCGGCACAGCTTTGTGGGCCGAAGGGCCTGAATTGGGCTGTAGGTTTTTCTATGTTTCTAAGATGAAGGAAAGGGTGATTAACAGCTGTTTTAGAACCTTCCATCAACCCAGACCTATACAAAGCAGAGCATATTACACTCTATATCATATCATTCAGCTTCAACAGTCCTACTTCTAATTTTATTTCTACTTCTGTGAAAATTATAATGGTTACTGCTAAAACAACTTTTGTTTCATTAACAGAACATTCAAAGTTTTAGATAATGCTTCGGAACATTTATTGAACATCAGATCAAAGAGATCTAAAATCTGAAAACACAGACATTGAATTTGTGGCTTGCACATTCAATACTACTGGTTTCCAATTTTTGTCTTGTTTATGTTAATTCTAAGTGAACTTACACTTCAACTTCACAATCAGAATCACAAAGGAAATAATATGAAATATTACTGACAAACAAGGTCTCCAAATGTAGTCTTTAAAGTGGTGAAAGCGTTTTACTAATTGGCCTAAATGCTGCAATTTTTGATCTGTGCACCATGCAACCAATGTTCTAAATTTTGCAGTAATTCAAATGGTACTGAAGTAACTTGGATAAGTTACATGATAAGTAGTCTTGCCACTGAACCAGATTCCTGTGTATGTTTTTGTTAAACAATTCTCATTCCATGAGTTGTCTTTCTTGAAGATGCACTACATTTTTGGCACTGTTAATTTACTGAAATATACAGAAGATAATAATGTTTAAAACATCAACATAAAACATGCATGAAAACTATTAAATATGTTGTAATCTGGTGCCACTTTGTTGTTTGTGGCTTTGACTAAAGGCACTTTTGAGTGGCTGTGAGTATTCAATTCCCTCCACAGTTTCCTTAACAGACTCATATCGTTAAAAACCAGCAAGCATGGGCTTATACAGAGTACACTGAGCCCATAAAGCTGCAAGAAACATTTTCTCAAAAAAAAGATTACATATGAGCACAATGCTTTTGGATAAACTGAGCCAAGTTTCAGAAGAAAATCTTTTGATACTAATTGTTGTAAGGCTTGAAACATTCATTCTATATGGCTTGTTTCTTATAATTTTCAGGTTTGTGCCGCAGTGGTAAGTTTTTGGATATAGGTCACAGCATTATTATTGGCCAGGCTCTGAGGTGCCATGGAAGCAGCGATATTATATTGTTGAAAAAAACAGTCTTGTTCTGAACAGATATTTACTCTCAAATGTTTCTTCAGGGTAAGTCTAAGCTCAGACAGAACCTCTGTGGGAAGAACAACAAACTGACTAAAAATACCCATGTGTACTGCTTAATGACTCCTGGGGAGGATATGGAACGTGTGACCCAATGTCTGTGGATGCAATCAAATCTAGTTGAGGAGAGAAGACCTGCAAATAAGGATAAATACTGGTCAGGCATCCCCCAACCTTCCAAAGCTGAAATATTTGTATCAATCTAAATATTAACATTAGGCTCCCTTCTTATTCCTTCCAGGCCAATTATTTTGATTAATGCTATCAGCAGGACTGGGCCTTTATTAGAATCAGGCTTTCTGTTCGTGGGAATCTTTTAAAAAAATGAAAATTATAATGAGGTACAGGTGTAGGTCCCTAATGACAGCTGGGAACTGTCTGAGCCTGGAACAATCACATATGCTGTTGTAGTTTACAGCACAAACTTTACCAGTTCCGAGTGGGCGTTGTTGAATTAGGTGTTGGCACATTCTCTGTCTGGCCAGCCCCTCCAATCATCTCGATCTAGCCAAGTGTTAATGCAGTTAATTGAATTTAAGATCAATAATGTTTAATTATTACAATTTGACATTGTGAGATAAATGGATTTGTGACTTGAGAAAATGTGTGAGTATTCCAGGAGAGCCAAGTACTTTGAAGCCTTCGAGAGATCACAGGGACCTGCAATCGATTGGTCCACAATCCAATTGACTAATGCTCTGACAAATGTGGTTACCACATTACTGCAAATAAACATTCCATAAGAATGCTCTAGCTCCTGTCACTGAACATATCCAGTCCAACACTGTCCTGCAATCTGCTTCAGATTGGAATGGAAAGAATGACTACTGGAACTTAAAAACATCTGTCTTAACGGGGCATGTGGTTTGTTGAGATGAGAATCGTTACTAACTTCTTGCCATCCACCACCCAACATCCCATTCCCCATCAATAAATGTTGAGATTTTTGTACGACCTAGTAATTCAAGGGAAAGTGCTCTGTTGCATACAGATTTGGTCAGCAATATAAATGATTGGTTCTGAATACTAACATGAACATGCATGAACTTTTGTGTGTCTCAATTTCACACAGCAGGAACCTTCACTGCAGTCTCACACATTCACTTGACTAATTGATCATATACTAATTAATGAATACCACATAAAGAATCCTCTTACAAATCATCCACTTCTGAGGCAGTTCATCCAGATTGAGGATGAGGACTTGCTTCCACTCCACTTATGTAGTATTAAAGATGGTTAATAAGGCAAATGTGTGAACCATGGCTTGATGAAGTGGAAGGTGGGTAGTTTGGGAAGTGGTGCACTCCTTCCACGACTTATGCTGGACTTTTGTGGGTTCCTTGTCAAAATAGTTGAGCTTTTCAACACCATCCCAAATGCTCCTTCTCTAATTTTCTCCTCTTGATTCAGAAATTCCCACAAATTGGATATTACACTCTGTCAAAGAGGCTTTTAGAACATTCTTGTACCTTTACCTCTATCCACCTAGTAATCACCTGCCATAGAGGAGCTCAGAACAGAGTGCCTATTTTGGGATTCTAGTGTTGGATCTTTGAATAGCGTAAACTTTTGACTGAGTACAATCAGGGCCTCCTTGCTGGAGATGTTGGAGAGAGGGCACTGACATTAGCCTGATTAACCTGCCAGAGGATTTGGGGGATGTTGCAGAGATATTAGCATTAGGGGAATCTTTCCAATGCTTTGAGGTGTATGCTGTAGATAACCATGTCTCAGAGACATTCAGGAGGGCAGGGAGCACTGCTGCATGGCAGACCGTGAGCTTTATGCCAGGTTTGATGTCTTGATCTTCAAACACTCTTTTCCTCAGAGGGAATAAGTCTGTGCTGGTGCACTGAAGGTAAGGGTGAATTTCATCATCGATATATTCGTTCATTGAATGATGCCTCCTGGGATATGGAAAGCGGTTACAAATATTCTCCAAATAATCTCAAAGTAAGGCCCAATATAGTTAGGTGGTACACTCAATAGCAAAAATAGGATGTGTCCTTCTTTTTCCCCAAAAGGAGCATTGGTCTGGGAGTAAAATAATATTCCTGGCTGATATTGAACTTTTAACAATACTGTTCAATGTTAGCTTTCAGTTAGGACTTTTATTCCTTGACAGCAGTATATTATCATTCAAGTGTTCCTTTCTCCAAACAAGCAACTGAAATTATGGTATTATATCTTGAAGCAGGCATATTTCTGATGTTAAGTACTTCACTATTAATCCCAATGATCCCATGGCACTTCCCTGATGCATAGGAATTCTTTTCAAATTATTTCTTCTATGTTTTATACAGAATTTTTGCTTAATCCATTTCAAATTACTAAAGGTTCATAGGAAGAGTAACATTGTGAAGCAATTTAACACTTGAGAAGCCATACACCACCAGATTGAACACTAAAAATAGCAAGAGACCAAGTGGATAAAATTGGTCATGGGATCAATGTAAAATAGGTGAGAGTGAATTGGCAGTGCATTTCACAGCTGGCACGATGTTATTTTCAGTGAACAGTTTGCCAGAAGCTTTTAAAACAATAACCTATCTTTTACTGAAAATACCATAATATATATCATATTGCATTGGCAGACATGGAGAATGAATTAAAGGAAAACTAAATTTTTGCTCTGGATATTCCCAAATATTTGACTCATAAATTGACATATCAGGTTTCAACCATTTTTTCTATTTCTGTATGCAATCCTTTTGAGTTTTTAGTTGTGAATAGTTATATCTATTTTACTCTTTTCAGCATCCTACAAAGAATAATACTTGAATAAACAAAAGCATACCATTAAACATATGCTAATAAACAGAAATTTTTGCTTAAATACAATAGCAACTGGAATGCATTTGTCATAATCTTAACCAAGGGCAGGGGTTAATGAGTTAGCAAGGTGCCAATTCACAGGGTGCATTTTTCTAAGGATAAAATATCAATTATTGCAGTGTTCTAATCATGTGTGAATTAAATTTATTGATAATATTTTGAAATATATTTGAATTCTGAAGCTACAGGACTGTCAAGCAGGTCCATACTTAATACACTAGCTCTAAAATGTAGCCTGTGCAAGCTAATAAATGGAATATCATCTATTTAATGCTATTAATATATCCACAAGTTTGAAAGAAATGTATGTTGCTTTTGTGTGTTTAATGCTACAGCCATATCCCAACATTATTTATGTAGGCTACACAGTCCCAGCTCTCTAAGAATGTCACTTGAAATATATTGCTTTGCTCAGGAGTGGTGTACGCACACGCATTAAAAGCCTTTGAATCAATTGTAGCAAATGCATTAAAACTTCATTAGAAAATACAATAAAAGAAGCTTTCTGACTATCAACTCCCCATTTTTATTAGGTTTCTACAAACAAGTGTTTTCTCCTGAATGGTGAAAATCAACTGACTGTGATCTGCTCTTATAACAGTATCTGCTGTGATGCTTGCTATTGTGGCAATTTCTTCGAACTAGCTGGCCTGTCACTGTGTGGATATTGCATTGCTGGCCTTTTAGAAATCACAGCAAATAACAAGCTCTATTTTTGTATTATTTAAACAAATGTCAAGGCCTATGTTGGAAATCTATAATCAGAGACAGTGTTACTTGCATGACATAAGTAACATTGCTATATGCTCAGTGCAAAATAAAATTCCATTTTGTGATGACAACTGGGAGTTGACCATAGTGGCCTCGATTTTCCATCGGTCAACCGTTATCAGTAACCAAATGAAATATTCAAGTCAAAGATAAATTGGTTTTGAGATGGTACGTAACTATTCCCATTATCAATAACAGTGATAAACTTAAAACACATTGAGTAATTAAAAAAAACTGTGGTGAAAATATTTATTTGCATCATTGTTCTTGATTATGTACCCTGAAAGAAACTTGCATAGCACAATATTAAAATCACCCCTTCTTCAAACTTACATCAAGTCTTGTACAATGAAAGAATGTGTAATCTTTTTTAAACCTACTTTATACAGGGTGTTGGTTTAATTGTAACTTTCCTGCTCAGTCGGGAGGTAAGTGTAGAAGCCCTAATCCAGATAGCCTTGAAAAGTAGAAATTATGTACAAACTCTAAACACCAGGTTAACACCCAGTGAGCTCCTCTGGTCTGGTTCATTCATAGATTAGTTAGACATTTCTATTCCCATCTCTCATAATATCATGGAATGATACACCACAGAAATGAGCCCTTTCTGCCCACCTTGTCCATGCCAACCATGATGCCTATCTATGCTAATCCTATTTCCCTGCATTAGACCCATATTCCATTATGCCTTTCCTGTCCAAATACCCTTTAAATGTTGTAATTGTATCCACCTCTACTACTTCCTCTAGCAACTCATTCCAGATAACCAACATGCTCTGTGTTAAAAAAAACTTACTCCTCTAACTTAAACCTGTGCCCTTTAGCTCTAGACTTCCTTGTCCTGGTAAAAAGATTCCATCTCTCCAATCTATACCCTTCATAATTTTATAAACTTCGATAAGGTCACCTCTCAGTCGCCCACGATCCAGTGAG
Source organism: Rhina ancylostomus (assembly GCA_030265395.1). Lineage (NCBI taxonomy): Eukaryota > Metazoa > Chordata > Chondrichthyes > Rhinopristiformes > Rhinidae > Rhina > Rhina ancylostomus. The sequence goes on along the minus strand of JARFYF010000017.1, from coordinate 26,636,847 downwards.
AATAAACCCAGGATATCCAAACTCTCCTTATAACTACAGCCCTCCATTCCAGGCAACATCCTGGCGAATCTTTTTTGTGTTCTCTCTATTGCTACCGCATCCTTCCTGTAGTGTGGCAACCAGAAGCGTACCTTAAATTGGAAAGGTTAGATTCAGACCCCAGCTCGGTCTGCTCTGGCAAGTGGAGGGCAAAGGATCATGTGAATACTGGATAACATCAAGCAGAAGCACTCGTAGCTAATGGCTATAAGAATTTTCCCTCCCTACCACCCCACCCCAACTCCCACCTCTTCCCTGATCATAAAGTTACCAAGGGTGGCACTATAACTCTGCAAATGGTACAGCTGTCTCAGCTCTAGCAAACTGGGTTCAATCCTGACCCCTGGCATTGTCTGTGTGGTTTTGTAAATTCTCCCTGCGGCTGCATGATTTCCCCAGGTGTTCTGCTTCCCTCAAACATCCTATAGATGTGCTGATTGATGGGTTAGTCGGCTGCTGTACATTACCCTTTGTTTAGGTGGTTGATGGGAGAATAGGAGAAATGAAAGAGGATAGGTTACAGAGAAATAAATGGGTTAACTGGATTGCTCTGAGAACTAGCATACACACAGTTCAGGTACTCAATCCTTTAACCATCTTTGGGCAGGAAAGCCAATGATAATTGTGTTGGCACAGTTTCCTTGTTATCACAGAATATAGCATTTAAGTAATTTAACAGTTTTGTCCAACTGTGGATTAATAATAGACCTTAAAAATAACCTTTAAACTGTACTTCTCTAATACACCAGTATAATATTTGTCCATTTCTCACAAAGTCAATCAAAGAATCATAAAAACATGTAATACAGAAACAGGCCTTAAGGCCTACCTCATCCGTGCCTACCATGATGCCTTTCTATGCTAATCCCATTTTCCTACATTAAGCCTGTATCCCTCTACTCCTTTACTATCCAAGTACCTGTCCAAATGCCTGTTAAATGTTATAATAGGACAGGTAAATGGATGGAAAAGGTTTAGAAGGACCTGGACCAAACACAGGCAAATGGGACTAACTCAGGAAGGTAATTTTGTCAGCATGGACCAGTTGGGCTGAAGGGCCTGCTTCCATGTTGTATGCCTCTATGACTCTATCTGCCTCCACTACCTTCTCTGTCAGCTCATTCCATAGAACCATCACCCTCTGTATGAAAAAAATTACCCCTCAATCTCCTTAAATTTCTCCCCCCTCATTTTAAACCTATGCCGTCTAGTTCAGGACTCCCTTGCCCTGGGAGAAAAGATTCTGACTATCTATCCTTATCTATGCCCCTCATAGTTTTATAAACCTCTATAAGGTCACCTCTCAGCTGCCTACATTCCAGTGAGAATAAACCAAGCCAATCCAATCTCTCCTTATAACCACAGCTCTCTACTCCAGGTGGCATCTTGGTGAACCTCTTCTGCACTCTCACAATACTCTAAGTGCGTTCTACCCAAAGTTTTGTACAACTGCAATGTGATATCCTGACTCTAATACACAAGCCTCAGCCTACAAAGACAAATATACAGAATGCCTTTTACATTACTTTATTCTCTTGTGGTACCACTTTCAGTGTGCTATGAATGCTATGAACTTGCACCCTAAGGTCTCTGCATGTCAGTGCTCCTATGTTCTAGTAGAATTTGACCTCCCAAAGTGCATTACCTCACACTTGCCTGGATTAAATTCCATCTGCCATCACTCCGCCTCACTTTCCAGTTGATCTACATCCCAGTGTATCTTAAACAACCTTCCTCGTCATCCACCATTCCACCAATTTTTGTGTCATCTGCAGACTTACTGATCATACCCCCCCACCCCCTCATAAATCTCCCAAAAGACTTAACAAACTGCCTACGAGAGCTGATTCATGGGTGATTTCGTGCTTAATTACTATCTGGTCTTAAATGACCAAACTAACTCCAACTAGAAAATTTATACTCCCATGTAGGGAATGATGCTACTCCATAAGTTTGGGCTGTAAGAGTTTAAAACACAATGTTCTGTGGTAGATTGAGGTGATTGCCTGCCTGGAATTTACAACAGGACCTGGTTTTACTAGATGTTCACCCCTTTTCTCGTTGGGAACAGACAACATGTGCTTGTTATTTGATTTCAACAACAGCTCTGCTGATTGCTGTCTTGACGAACAGCTCACTATATTCTCATACTCAGGGGATGTAGCAAGATCCATCCAGTTACTCAGTAGTTTTAATGACAGAAATTTAAACATAGAAAGAGACAATTTGGCTTAAAGCAGATGAAGACATAAGCAGGAAGATTCTCGGCTGAATCTATCTAGAAGCAGTTATCTCACCACGTTCATTTTAAATTCTCTAAAAGAGGCTGCAAAACCCTTGGGTTAGCAAGATAAAAATAAGCCAAGGATCCTGCTCTCTATCACAATCCAACATCCCCTGCAAGAATTGCCCATGGAACTCAGATGAGGAGGAGAAAAGAAAAGGAACAAAAATTTCAAGAAGAATCTGGTTACTGATATATTTGTTCTATTCTCTGTATATACAATGACAGCTGTGACTTAGTCACCTCTCTTTCTGAAGATTCAGGGACTCCTCTGGACACTCAACTGCATAAATCTAGGCTGATGCTCCAAGCCGGAACTAAGGAAATCCTCAGATGTCGGAGGGGGGCTACACATTGGATGAGATGTTAAACCAAGGCTCTCTCTGATCACTCAGGTGGATATTAAACATCCCATGGCACTATTTTGATTCATGTTCTGATCAATATTCATTCCTTATTAACTTCATTAAAAGGAGATTATTGGGTCATTATCAAATTACTGTTTGTAGGATCTTGCTATGGCCAATCTGGATGCTTTGTTTCCAGCTTCACAACAGTGACTAGACTTCAAAGGTACTTCATTGACTGTACAGCACTTTGGAATATCCTGGGGTAGTGAAATGTGCAAGTTTATTTTTTTACTGATGGAAATTAACAACCCTGCTTAATCTTGTTTCAAAAACAATTTGTCATTCATACTCCTTGCGAGACTTACAACTATCATCACACTTCGAAATAACTATTTCCTTAATACAATGAAAAGAAAATCACATTTATCACAATA
>JARFYF010000017.1:26566673-26576917 GCA_030265395.1 Rhina ancylostomus | reverse complement strand
TCTAAGTATTCTTACACAATTCTTTTGCAGAATATTAAGGCATTCTCTAGATTGTGGAGCTAGTTGCCATTTCCTACATTCAGTGTAACTACCTTTCTGGAATTTATGGATAGTTTTTCAATGGTGATTTGGAATATGCTGCCTTAAAAAAAAACATTTGGAATACTTTAAAATGATTAATAGACCAACTAACTGTTTCAGTATTGCAATTGAGAATCTGTAAACCATTTTACAAAATTGCATTGTGCAATATTTTAAATGGAGTATCAATTATGTGTTATACATATATTTGTAAGGTGGCATGTTATGTTAAAGCTCAGAAAGTGGAAGATATTAGTTCCTTATTACTGAATGGTTATTTGCAGAGTTGCTTGATGCATACAAACTTTTTCAATACTTTGTCTATGAGACAAAAGTAGATTAATTACACTGATGATCCCTTTTCTCAGAATAGTCCTTCTTCCATCTTATCTTTGGCTATTCTTGTGCCAGTGTGGACTCTAGAGTCTGCATTTACAAGGCAAGTGATATTACTTCTGTTTATCAGCTGATATTCATTGATAAATCATAAGTATGTAATGCATAACATTTTAGGAAAATGGCTCAGGAGAATATGCACCGCAGAGGGCATTGGTTCAATAAGATAACCTGCTCAGTTCAACTCATATTAAGTCCACCAACAAAGTTCTAATCTCAATGCCAGAAAATACTTTTTCATTGAGTGTGTTGTAATAATTGTGTAAGGAGGTAAACATCAGCTAAACAAAAGTGTATAATGATTAATCTTCACATATCATTTATTCACCTCCACACATAATAAGTCTGAAAATCATTCCCTATCTGTCCAGCTTGTAATTAGAAAAGATCAAATTGAGCCAAATGAATATGATCTGTCAGAATCTTTAATTTGGATCATCCCTATTCAATTTTGGTGGAAGAAAGTAATAAGCAGAATAATCATAAAGGGAATCATATGGGTGCGTAGAATTACAGAAGTATGAGGCAGACAACCAAAGCACATAATTACTCACCGAGGATGTGAGTATAATTTAATATAAAGTATTATGCTTCACACAACAATGTGGGCTTATGGAACAGACCACTGCCAGGTGCCGAAAATGAGAGCCATTTCAAACATTAAAAAAAGGAAATGCACAGATTTGTGATTCCATTGGAAGTTAAAGGACAGTGGCCTGATGGTACAAAAATAAAGAAATGAAAGCTGCCTCCTTCCTGAATTTTGAGCAAGAACAAATGTGAAAAGACTGTCTGGAGAAGTGGAATAATCCCCCAGTGTAAAACAGTGGTGGAAGATTTCCTAAGTGCATTGTTGTGTATAGCTAAACCGTAGAAATAGATCTATGATTCTGTTACACACAGTGGAAAGAGGGAAATCTTCTAATATCTTAGAACCACAGAATGATTACAATGTGGAAGGAGGGTACTCAGTCCATTGACTGTTGACTGACTGTAAGAGCAATCCAGCCCCATTCTACTACCTCTTCCCCGTAGCCCTGCAAACTTAAATCATTTTAGATCCTTATTCAGCTGCTTTTGAAGGCTATAATTGAATGTGCCTCAATTATTACCCATGGCAGTAGCATATTCCAGATCTTAATCATTTGCTGCATAAAAAAGTTTATGTCTAGTCTCAGTTTTGTGTAACATATAATGTATGTCATTGATAATGTCTAATCATGCTTCAACATTTTCTAACAGAAAGTTACTTTTAAATTGGTTCAATTTTTTACAAGACGTTTATATGATGGGAGGATAAATACTAATGAGATAATTTTTGATATTATTGTTGTATGGATTGTAAATGTTAAGTAATTACTTACCTTGATTTGAAAATTGACAAACACCACACTCATTATGTTGGGAAGACTTTGGGGAAGTGCCTTTTGCTCTTAGATTTTGATCAAGGGAGATGAAAACAAAGAGAGAGACAGTGATTTCTTTGAAGACCGCTAGGTTTCAAATAGAAAACTGCAAGGACAAGCCATGTCCTGGTTCAGAAGTTGTAATATACATGAGGATAATATTGCAAGACAAATGAGGTAAATAATAATGTGGGGAAGTGTAGTGAGTTTGTTAATTTGTATCGGTTTGTGATACAAAGTTGCACTCATGCAATTAAGTTGGATGATCATGATGGTTTCTTTGTATGTGTACTTAGTGGTAAATAAAATGGCTTACAATCCACATCTAGCTTTTCCTTTCTTGATACAATTGAAGAATTGAAGAAACAAATGCTAAACAAATAACTATTTAGTTAATGTGTGGTAATTGTTTCGCTATTGGGTGGCATGAAAGATCATTGACGAAGTGTTAACTCTGTTTCGCTCTCAACAAATGTTTCAGATATGCTAAGTATTTCTAGCATTTTCTGTTTCTATTTGGCATACACATTGATCTGTTGTATGTGGCATGAGTTAGTGCTGAGGATAACTATAATGATAGACTCATTTCTTTTTTTCTCTTAGTCAGGTTTTATTGGCTTGAGACTATTGTTAAGATGATTAGTTGATGTGCATCAGATTTTATTATCGGCACTGGTGGCAATGATGATTCTGCTTTAGTCTTTGATAGTTTGCTTGTGGTTGTGTTTCTATCCCCCAGTGATTCAGTTGTGGTATGTGTCTGAGGTTCTGGTAATCTAATAGAGGCTCCTGCTCACCCATTGCAGTGTTTTACTGCACTCAAGCTTCCTGTTCAGACGATGCACATTTTGAACAAGCAGAACCATTCACTGAATATACCTAATACTGATAGGAATTTCCACAAGGTTATTATTGAATCATCCAACATAATTAATATATTAACCCCATATGAGGGACAACATGATGCTTAACATTTATTTGTCACATACTATTATGCCCTTTCTCCTGAAAATCATTTTTGTAATTTTTTTTTGCTCTGAACTTGGGACAATGACAATTTCTATATCTTTATATAGAGGTGTGTCAAATATAATTAGAGGCAAAGTGACAGGTCCGTGACAGAAGCCACATTCTATGCTTTGCAGTGTTGTATGGCATGGGCTGAGAGCTCGGAGCAGATCTGTCGACAGAATACCTCAATCTATTTCTAGCTCAGGGAAGTTGTTACCCCTGACCATAATGTGTTCTGAGGGGATACCTGCAGTGTCAAAGAAATTTGTACCATGTATTTCTTCTTTAAATTACACAACCTGTCAAAGGAACTTATAATGGCACTGTGCACCTGAAAACCAGGCACATTTCAAGTACCATTTAATGCTTTCACATAATGGATTCATTTGTTACACTCCCAGGGTCAGGCTTTAGTACAATATCAGTTCCTTAAATGATCCAATACTAGCCAAAAATAACTCACATGTGCGGTAATATACTGTTATAACATTACCACTAAATTTGTCTTGAAAAGCTCCAAATAGCAAAAACCAATGAAATCATTCATTTGCTGATTTGGTTGTTAAACTTGAAAGAAAACGCAATCTTATTTACAGGAGAAAAATAGAATATCACTGTTGTGTTTGTAACTAGACAGCTTACTTTATTTTTTTTAAAACACATAATACAATCTGCAAAAGTAAGGAGTAATTGAATCAACAATGGAGAATTGTACAAGTAGTGGAAATAACTGGAGAAATTTACAAATTCTCAAGCAGTATATATGATAGTTTATTCTGGCCTGATTTGGTGCTGTGGTACTGTAAACAAGGGTTAATCATTGCAGTGGTTTTCAGAACTTCACGTTCTCGAGGGAATGTTTTGGCACACTACTGTGCATTGTATGGGGTCGGTTGCACTGTCCAGGGGTCAGGCAGGTCATTTGATAATTGCACATTGAGACTTCCACACCAATGAGATACAACTGCCAAACCCATCTTGATGTCTGCTGTGACCATCTTTCTGTGCGATTGCTCCACTGGTTAAAACATGGAGGGCTGTAGTAAGTAATTGGATGGATAGTTCAAATCTGTGATCAGTGGGAGTTTACATGGTAATAGCAGTGCATACTTTGCCAGATCCACATAACATTTTCACGGGACACTTGTTCTTAGCAGACTGTAAAAGAGAGCAAGATACCAGCACAATTTCAAATTGAGAAAGCTGGTGAGAGGTGGCCATTATTCATACTGCTGCAGGGGCTACAAAGGTATATAAAGCAACCATTCATGAGATCAACTACTTAAAGTAGAAATAAAAAGAACACAAATACTCTACAGTTTAGTTGTGCAGATAAAAGATTGCCGGGCAGTAATAGTGATGCCTGCTGCTACACGTTTGATTTTATTAATGGTCCTATGTTGAATTCTGCTTCCTTTGTCTTTTCTACCATCCCTTCCTTTTCATGAAATAGTTGAGTTTCACCTGGTGAAGGTCACTGTCTGAGATAATTTGAACAAGATTTAAAACTATAAAAAAAAATCAATAAATGGTGTTCAAGCTGAGGGTTTTTTGTGTAGGGCAGGATGCCAAGGTTCAGAGAGCAAGTACCGACCTCCTCTCACCCACCCCGCTACAGAACTAGACACTACCCAGGTCTTTACTCTCTGGGGATGGTATAATTTCAGCAAAGCTTGATGTAATCCATACATCACTGTCTCCCACACTAGGTGTAAAATTAAACTCTAACATATAAAGTTAAAGCAAAATGGGATAAAAATTATCAAGAGTGTAAATAGGATCAGAGTAGACCAAACACAAAGTGGGGTATTACACCTTGTAATTTATATTGCGTGGGCCATTGATGCATTGGTAGTACATTCCAAAGTGTGATGCTACTTATAAATATACAGATTGATTAACAAAATGAAATGATATCAGCAACTTTGAGGTAATTTTTTAAAAATATCAACAATTATGATAAAGCATGATTCTTAATTACAGCTGAAGAATCATTCAATAGTATCCATGTTATTTAACTCTTAATTACCTAGTTAGGTTAACTTTAAGCATGAGTGCCTAGGAATTCGATTTTGGTTTGTTAGTCAGATGTTTTAAGTTTAGCGTTAATGCCCAATCAGGACTCTAATGAGATAAAAGAAAATGGAAAATGCATATTCAAGAAAATCGTTAGGGTGGTTTTCAACCCAATTGCTACATTTGTCAGAAGGAATCCTAAGAAACAGGCCACAGCCTTAAGGAGCTCTCTCCATGATGGCCACACAACAGCAGCATAAGAAGTTGCCAAGGAGGTACAGGAAAACTGGGGATGGTGGTGGTGGTGTGGGGGGTGGAGGTGGTGTTATGTTTATTCAGTGTGTGGGGTTATCCTCCACATCTCATGTGATTGTCCTCACAGACTGACTCCCCTGCCGTGTTTGAATCCGATGACACTACAAGGCATTGACTCATAATTAAGGCCAATATTGCAGCATATCTATGCCTGGTCTTGAACGCCTGCAATAAACACCTTGAGTGCCAGCAATTAAGCAATAGATATTGAAGAACATTAAAATAGTCAGCAACACATTGATGTCCCAGCCAGATCCCTTTAACTCACATTTCCTAGCCAACTTGCAGTAGGTTTATTCCTTGTCCTACTGGGAGTTTGTTCCAAGTTTTATCAGTGTGGAGGAGGCAAGATTCACTCACTTTGAGGATGTCATCATGCACACCAGAAAAATAGCAGCTGTGCAAAGGCGAACCATGCACAGAAGGCTAGAGACAGGGCTTCCACGTGAAATGGATACTGTCGCATTGAAACATGTATGAACTAAGTTTTGTGTACAATTTGGACATAAAAAATTATTCAAGTGGGTCAAATTTGCAGTCTTTGAGAAATGAATTTTCTTCTCCTCTCCTGAAGGCACCAAGCCAGTACTGGTTCCATTGTGTTAGTCACCTTGTGGTACCTTGTCCAATTCACCAGGAGCAGTGTCTATCAGCAAGTTATTAATTATAGTGGGCACAACAATAAATTCACCTCTGCCCTCATATGGCAATTATATTTGAACACTGACAACAGGAATCACTAAATATCAGTTAGAAACAAGAATTCAGAGGTCCTGGGGCTAATTGTAGGCTTCAAAATGATGTGACAGTTGCTAGGGGTAAAAGGAGCTAATCTTGAACATTTTGAACAAGAGTTGATGGATTTTTATCCACTCTGCAGGAGCTGGGCATCACTGACAAGACCACCATTTATTGCCCATCTCTAATTGCCCTTGAGATGGTACGTGGAAATCCTCCGTCCTTCTAGTGAAGGTTGGGTAGGGAGTTCCAGGACTTTGACTGAGCAATGCTGAAGGACTGGAAATATATTTCCAAGACAGGATAGTAAATGACTTAGAGGAAAATTTGCAGTTGTTCACATGTGTCCACTACGCTTGCCCTTCTTGATGCTGTGTGTTGTGTGTTTGGAAGGTGGTGTCAGAGCAGTCTGGCCATTTGTTAGATAGTTCACACAAGTGTTGGAGAGGGTAGAGTCTGGCTGCCCACAGCCATCGATGGGATCCAACCATGTGTCGGGCTAGAGCTTGGGCCTGGTTGGATGTATAAATCGACAAAGCAATTGGTCCCCTCCCAATACCCCTGCCAGTCCAGCCCAGCCCAGCTCAGCCCAGCCCAGGTCCTCGTAGTATGACTTGCACAACATCACTTCATGTGAACAACATACCCAGGTTTGCTGCACTCATGTCAATCATCATGTCAGGCACGGAAAAATTCTCAAGCAGTTGAACTAGGGCAAGTGTATTGGACAGAATCTAACTTTATAACTAAGCAGAGCTCACATGGAGGAAATGAATATTTGGGTTGATGGATGGAGTGCCAATCAAGTAGACTATTATGTCCTGGATGGTGTTGAGCTTATTGAGTGTTGTTGGAGCTGTAATCATCCAGGCAAGTGTTTTTCATTACACTTCTGACTTATTGATGGTTGAATGGTAAGGTAAGTCAATCGCCACTGGATACTCAACCTCTGACCTGATCTTGTAACCACAGTAATTAAGTAGCCGGTCCAATTGAATTTTTAGTCAATGGTAATCACCAGGATGTTGATGGTGGAAGACTCAGCGGTGGTTATGCCATTGAATGTGAAGAGTAGGTTTTTAGACCCTCTCTGACCATTGTCTGGTACCTCAGTGGCATAAACGTTATTTGCTGCTTATCAGCACATGTTTGATCATGGTCTAGGACTTACAGGCATGGACTCCTACATTTTCTGAGGATTTGAGAATGGCATTAAATATAGTGCAGTTGTCAGTGAACATTCCCATTTCTGAAGTTATAATGGAAGGAAGATTATTGATGAAACAGCTGAAAATTGTTTGGTTCAGGACACTGCCCTGAGGAACTCCTGCAGTAATGCCAACGGGTGGGATATTTGACCTCCTGTAACCCATCTTCCTCTGTGCAAGATATGACTCCAACTGTTGGAGTATTTTGTCCTTGATGCAACTCATTTCAATTTTACCATGCCCCTTGATACCCCACTTGATCAAGTCCTAGGTATCAAAGGCAGTCACTCTTTGCTCATCTCTGGAATTCACCCCTTTGGTCTATGTTTGTTTGCTGGTAGTTTTGAAAGATGATGGACAATTTCTGTGGAGGAATATGGTAACCAAGTGGTGAAATTATTGTACTGGCTCACAGAGTTCTGAACCATTCATCCATAGATATGAGTTTGAATTTTACCACTGCAGCAGGGGACTTCAAATTCAAGTATTTAAACATGAAACTTCCAGATTGTTGTAACAACCCATCTGGTTGAGTGATATCCTTCAGGGAAAGAAATATGTGTTGCATCTTAATCGCCTCCTCAGTCTAGGGGCAGTTGGGAATTGACAACAAATGCCAACATTGTCAGCACCATCCACAGCCCATGGGAAATTTGAAAAAAAAATTTACAAAATGTAAGCTTGTGTGAGGGCCAGTAAGGCAATTTGTGTGGTTGGCAGATTGGTAGGGATATGATCAAGAAAGCGGGAAGTCAGCTCCATGTTCATAATGAGCACTGAAAGAGGAATGGGTTTGAATTAGAACATGTAGAAAGTTCAGAGTGTGGAGTATAATAGCCTTGGTCATGTTTTGTGTCGACGGGCATGAGGGACAGTCAGTGATGCAGCAGAGGCAGCTGAAAGGATGATTTTTGTGAGAAAATTCATAACCTTCTCACACCTAGTCAAGATGAGGGTGGAAAGAGCAAGAGTGTCCAGTTGAGGAGATCCACTGAAGTAAAAACAATCAAAGTGCTCTTTGTTTTCCAGGGTGATCTTGGAATAATAAACAGTTCAGGCAGGGGAAAAACAAGGAGAACAATTACTCAAAGTAACTCAACCAGATCTGACGATGAACTATATGCTCAGAACTCTGCACTCCTTGGGTACTTGAGGATATAATAATGGGTGTAATATCAGTGAGAACAGTCTGCAGGAGAAAACTGCATTCGACGAGATCATTAACTCCAGTAGTCCCATGTTGAGAGCAGGAGCTAGATGATTGGATGTTCAAAAGTGCTGTTTTCACTGAGTTGTTGGAGAATACTTGTTTAAAGGTTGGTATATAAAATAGTTGGGATGAAAGAGGATTGGGAATGTGGTTGATGAGAGAAGCAAGGAAATAGTCAGATATTGTCTTGTCTGTATTCGAGATGATAGGAATTGAAGTTTTAAGGTCAAGAGGGTGACTGCAAATGTGGGTAAGAGAGTTGATGTGGAGGTTAAGGTAAAGGGATGACAGGAGGGCAGTGAACTCAGAGACAAAAGGGTAAGATGAGTTAAGATCGGCTAACTCAGCATGGACTGGGAATTAAACCTAGGCCTTCCTGTTCTTTATGGCTGAGCTACTTACTGGATACACTTTCTGACCCATTGGGGAAAATCAATACATTTTAAATAAAACCTTTCTAATCTCTTCTTTCAAAATCTAGATTAATTTTTGAATTTCATTTGATATATTTTTGAAGTAAATGATTCAATGTTTTTAAATGTTCTTTTTAATGGGGAGTATTAGAAGTGCAGAAGGCACTAAATAAATCCCTATTATACCTTGTGAACTTCTTTTCACCTCTATTCAGACATGAAACCCTTTAATCAAGAATAATATATTAAATTCACATGTTCTCTTAGCTCCATGCTTCTTTCATGAGGGAATCATTGAGCCTGTAAAATTTTTTTAGCTCTGGGGACCCTATTTCACTTCACCCTGGTAGTAATAGATGAACTCACGTTTTGGAGAAGAAATGTAAGGTTTACTCTCCATCCTCATTCAACATACAACACAGTTCAATGATTCTTCTTCTCTGTGCTAAACCCCACTAATTAACCATTTTTTTAGCATGTCCTGATTACCTGCAATTGTAGTCACAAATGTGAAGGAAGCAAAGAGAGAGGTTGCCTTAGCAGACAAAGGTCCTCTGCCTGTTACACATTTAAAAACAGTCTTTGTTTGCCTTGACATAGACAGGAGCCTATTCATCCTACTGGTAAATGCGTACAAAATGTTTTCCATACAGTCTGCACATGGATTCCCAGAATCTACTCCGTGAAGTCTAGTTTACGTGGGGATAATTAATTGCAGGAAGTTGAGTTCAAATCATTTTTCTTTTAATAATTTGCATGATCTTTAACTCTGAGTGGATTACATTTGAAAATGGACAAGATTACAACTGTGTACATATATGAATAAGGATAAAATTGAAAATACAGCAAGATATGGGTAGAACGTCAAAGTGCACAGTTAAACTAAGTGAAAATATAACCCCAAATTTACTGAGTTTACCTTTAGCTGCTGCACGGAGGAAACAACACTTTTGCCAATTTAGTTCTATAGAGCAAGCCATAAATCTGGTACTATCGCTGTAAAGCACTAGACTCATGCAGATTTACAGCAGTAATCGAAGAGGGAGAAGTCGTTCCAAACGCGAAGCTGTCACATCATGTGATAAGTTTTGTATCACATTTGGCTGGGACATCACCTTCTTATCTAATGGGATTTATCAAGCTGCCTGTTGTATAAATCTAGAGTTGTGCATAGGTAGTAGTAAACTATTAGGTTTATTTTTCAAGCATGAAAGCCCCTTAATTCACACACATTGTAGGCATGAGATTATTCTTATTTATGAAATAAATGCAGCTATAATATACCATTTATCACTGGATTTTTGCCAGTAAATAAGCTGTACCTTAATACTCTAATACGTGGATCTACGTAAGGTCCTCTGTGGTTGTGTCTTTGCATGAGGCATATCATACACTGTGCAGTGTTCCAAGGCTAACTCCTGTACAAAATTTACCTCTGAGGCTGTTGTGC
>JARFYF010000017.1:26413573-26426553 GCA_030265395.1 Rhina ancylostomus | reverse complement strand
TGAGGTTGCTCAGGCGTGTCAGCAAGATGTCATACTACAGCAGGTCAGTGTGCACATTTTGAGAAGATGGACTAGCCAGAATAAGTGTCCAAATGAAGCATCATGTGCATTCTGTGGAGGCTTTTCTTATCATTTGATCAAGTAAGTTTTAAAATGGAAACATCAGGTTGTCATTCCAAGTTCTTCTCTGGAAAAGGATTGTAGGTGAGCTTCATACCAAATATATAGGAATTGTCAATAAGGAAGGCTGTTGCCAGAAGTTTTATGTGTGGCTAAACATTGCTAAAGATTGGTTGAGGTTGTGTTCATGAGTACAGTTTGCCAGCAGTGCAGAACAATCCCACCTGAGACATCATTATTATCATGGAAATAGCCATTTGAACCATTCTAACAAGTCCATGTCAATTTTTGTCATCTTGTGCACATTAGTACAAACTCAAAATTGATCAAAGACACATATTTAGGTGCTAGTATGATAACGGAACAGACGGTTAAAGAGTTGAAATGGATCTTTGCTGTGCATGGAATATATTCTGTGTTTGACAATGAACCATAGTTCACTTTAGATTTATTTGAGAGTTTAGAGGCATCATGTGTATATTTTATATAAGCACCACATGAAATTCCTCTATCTTATAACTGTTACTGAACTTACCCAAACTCCAGTGGCAACCCAAATCCACCTCAGAGCTCACTGGAACAGATTTTACAGAATGGGTTTTAGTGATGTTTGCTGCAACAAGTTATGTTTAAATGTATTCCTCCATTTGCCAATATTTCCACAGTGACAATATTTCAAAAGTTTCTTATTTGTTGTGAAGCATTTTGGGTTAACCCAAAGACGCAAAAGTTAGTACAATTTTTTTTTCTTTCAAACTTATGCTTATTTGCTAAAGTCAAAATAAACCAATCTTTTGCCAAAGAGAGCGACATGTAGGTATCCTGCTGATCTCTCACATCCTAAAGCCAACACAAGGCTTACATACAATAGAGCTAAAAGTTGGCCATCTCACACCCAGGCCATGGCCTATTCTCAAATAGCCACCTAAAACTTATGGAAATATTCTCAAAATGATTTTTTTTGCAGAGATTTACTTTCTCACCCACACATGAAACATCCAACATTGCTCACATCCGTGCAGTATAAAGCAGGAATCTTGTTAGTGGGATATTGAAATAATGTGCTGGGTCACGTTAGATTGAGGCATCTCGCTACTTAGACCAGCTTAAAAAATATTTGTGATGTATCCTTCTGTAAGTATGTGCTGATAATGTCATGGGGAGGGCAACAGCACACTTGGGACGTGAACAGTGGGGCGATAAATATGCCTTCCAAACCACAATGGTCTATTGATTGAGAAAGTAAAAGATGGGGAAGAAAGCAAGGAATGAGAGTAGATGAATTACAGTCAACTTGGGTAAGGAAAGCAAAATAAGGAGAGGGAAAATAATTGGGTTAAGTGGGAGAGAGCAAAAACAGCAAATTGAAAGACAAAAATATAGAGTCATACAGCAACTGGTCCATGCCAACCAAGATTCCCATCTAAGCTACTTGGTTAGTTAAATTAAATGCCTCCCAAAAACAAATACAGGGTACAAAATATGTAATTAAATGCCCTCCCCCACCATATATAGATATTGCAAACTGCATGATGCCTTCTGATTTTTGTATCATTGATTAGGTACAGCAGCAGAGGGTCAATGTGGTGTTCATGTAGTTCCAAGTTAACTATTATACAGAGAGGTGCATTGTGATTGGTGCAGGTACTGGCCATCATATAAATAATGAATCTGACCTAAGAAAGTGTGAAGACTGGGAGAGATAATGCTCTGTTTTTCAGAGGCTAAACCAAATGTCATTGTGGAGGAGGAAGAAAAAAGGAAATATGTCTCCAGATTTGGATGCAGATCTGCAAAGAGTCCAATGATTGTACCTGAGTGGTCAAGGTCAGTGAAGACATCTTCCAATGCTATATTCCATCAACTACACAACCAACCTCAGACATTGCTCAATGCACCACAACTTAAACAACCATTTATCAGTCAGGCTTCATATCCAACTTTCACAAGGTTTGCAGCCAGAACAAGCACATCACCATGCCTCATGAGTTCTATTTTGGAGCTTTATGAACACTTGTGACATCAGAAAATAGGCACTACTTATTCAACTTCACAGTGTTAATCTGATACCTTTAAAATTGGATATTTGATCAATTGATCATTTTTAAAAATTTCTATCAACAATTGATTACAAATATGAAAGAGATCAAGCCACTTAAATTGTTTCATTTTAATATTAGAAAGGTAGTATTAAATGAAAAAGGGTAATTAATTGGGATTTTTATGTTTTCAGTTTAACACTCTGTGTTGAATTTAATGGGCTATTAATGTGCAAATCCTGCCAGTCCTTAAAATAATAGGGAGGCTAACCGTTAGAAGCTATGTGGGCAGAGTGGTGTGAATTGACCAACAAGTTCTGGGAATTGAGGATCTCAGCATTTTTCTTAATTAGCTGACCATGTCATTAATAATGAAATGTATCTTTCACTGGATCATGCTTGATCCTACCCGTTGCCTGTGCTTGCTCCCTATGGTCACACTGACGTTATGGTCACATGACTCCCAATGATAGAGAGATACCGGTTCCACAGCCATCCACTAGGAGAGCGGACCAGGACTGACCACCAGCCCGCAAGGTATTGCATCGTGAAAGCCTGTCCCCGGCACCAGCCTTTGATAACTCACTCCTGTCAAAGACCTCCTTAACAATTTTTAAATGTCTTCGATCTTTCAATGATTAAAAAATAAAAATTAATAAACAGGATTAAAAATAATATATTTGTGCAAAATCATATTAACGTACTGTTAATTAAGAACAAATACACAATGAGGTAAATAAAAATAGTCAAAAAGTTTGGCAAACTTTACTTTTTGTTGAAGCTCATTGACCCCAGTCAAATAACTAGGGCTGCACTAGGTGCACAAACTATGGCTGGGATGCAGCTGAGGGACCAGGTAAAATGTGTATCTAATTCCTCTAACACAATATATCACAAAGTGCCCTGAAATCAGTGAGTGCAAAGGAAAAGCAAGAGCTCAGATCCATCTGCAGCAAGCCTGCAATTCTCTACAGAACTATTGACTAACCATCAGTGTGATCTGGAGCAATATTTTTCTAGAATGTACACCATGTCTGCCGTTCAAACAGCAAAGCATTGATGTAGGAACAGGTGCTGCAATGACTTTGCTGATGTTTCTATTATTCATTTTGTATTAGAGCAGACCAATATGACTGGTAAACCACTTAAAATCACTCTTCACTTGAGTGTTCACATAGTGAATTGGAAGTGTCAGGCAGACAAGGAGGGAGACCTGTCAAGGAGAGGACAGGTGTTTCTTTTTGGAAGTGAAGAAATTCATTAGGTGGGGGAGCCTGTGCTATTTCTTAATAGTGTGTTAAAGGCCTAGGGAGTAATTTTAGTAATTAAGGAAGAGAACTGGAGTGAAGTGGTGAATGGAACAGTGTGATGCTACCATCATTGGGAACTGCAGTTCCTCATCTATAGAGTTCTAATTTCAAATACTCTGAATTCAAAGTCCAGTTCACCATCTATGGCCAGGCTTTTATGAGAATAAAGAATTAGTTGGTTGCTACAGTTAAGCTCTACTTGAATATACATTAACTTCAGTCTCACTAACATGATGCCAAGAATCTGAGCTTTGTAAAAGGGGAAGTGTAAATGAAATACATGAACTAATGCTCTGACCTCGAACCGGGATGCTATTGAATTCAGGAAAGGAAAATTCACTATTTTTTTTGTCCAATCCCCTAATGTATTTGTACTGCATTAACACATGCACAATGTTTACACAGATTACCAGTCATTTAAAATAAATATGTTAACATGTGTATAAAAAACATTGGAATTAGGAGTGCATTAGAAATGTATTATTTATACATAAACATCATTGATCAGAATTTCTACATTTTCTTTTATAAAGCTTTACAATTTTTAAAAATGTCAGTGAATATGATGTGTTATAGTTGTTTATGTTAAATGCCAGCCATATTTTTTGAAATGTGTTATTTAAAGAACTCAAAGCTGTTTACATTACTACTAAATATACAAGATTGTGCGCGGTTGGAGTCATGGCAAGTGAATGAAAATTAATGCTGGCTTGGGGAGCCCCCATCTAACTGTAGCTGAGAGGGGCATGCAGAAAGTTGCAGTGTTGGGCAATGAAAAATATCACACTGAAGCTGAGACTGAAAGCATTGACTGGAATGGATAGAGTTTTACTCTTTAGTTAACTACACTCTTCCTATACTGTATTGAAGTGGAGTTTTGGTATTCGCTGTTTGAAGCTTCTGGTGGTTCTAAAAATGGATGCCAGAAAATGTGATCCATACTCCAAAGATAATCTTTCTTGATTAGACCTGCACAAAATTCACCAATGTTTTCCATTTTCCCTTTTAAAATGATCACTTCAATCATGAATGCATTCCAACATCCATCAAGATTACTTCAAATGAACTTCTCTCCTGTAACATAGAAAATAATGAGTATCGATATCGTGGGAACACCCCTCCGTCCAAGTCCATTTCAAGTTACTCAGGAAGTCAAAGACCATCTTGACTTGAATGTACAAGGCCCTTTTTATTACTGGGATAATATCTGGAATTTCATCATTGAGTTCGTCATGGTCTGTGGTGGAACCTCCCACTCTGAGACCAGAAGGTATGAGCGTACTCAGCCAGAATGACATTTTAGTGCAGTATTGAGACACTTTCAGAGCTAGTATCCTTTGATTGAGATGTTCTACTAACTTCTAATGTTTGGCTTTCATATAGATATAAGAAAATCTCATGGCACTATCTAAAATAAAACCTGTTCTCCTGGTGTTCTGGGCTATTAGTCATTACTTAACATGGCAAAATATGTCATTATCAAATTGGTGTTCATGGACCATTGTTGGTTGTAGTATTCCCAACATTACTGCATTTAAGAAATATTTTATTGCTTGGATATTTTGATGTCAGAAAAAATGCTACATAAATGCAAGCCTTCACAAGCATTGGAATGTTTAAGAAGATGCACTGCTATCTGCTCAGGGCAACTGAGGAAGTGCAATGAAAGTTAGCTCTTTAGTCACCAAGTCCTGTGAAGAAATTTTTAGAAATTCAAGTTTATTCATGAAAGTGCCATTTTGCTGAAAAATGCACTTCAGTGAAGCAAAACATTTGCACAATTGCATTTTGATTTTCAATATAATTTTGTTTGTCCTCAGATTATGCAATGAAAATCACTGCAGCCAATTGATGCAGAGTGAGATCCTAGAAACAACAATGTGATAATGTCTAGAAATGTTGGTTGAGAAATAAATATTGGTCAAGGCTAACACACCTGCTTTAATAGAGTCATACAGCACTGAAACAGGCCCTTCAGCCCAACTGGTCCATGCTGACCAAGATGCCCCATCCAGGATAGTCCCATATGCCAGTGTATGGCCCAAAACCTTCTAAATCTTTCCTATCCATGTACCTGTCCAACTGGGTTTTAAAAGCTGTTACTGTACCCGCCTCAACCACTTCCTCTGGCAGCTCATTCCACATACGTACTACCTTCTGTGTAAAAAAAAATGTTGCCCCTCAAGTTCCTATTGAATGTTTTTCCTCTCAGCTTAAACCTTTGTCCTCTAGTTCTTGATTGCATAACCCTGGGAAAAAGACTGTGTGCATTCACCCTATCTATGCCCCTCGTGATTTTAAACACCTCTATAAGATCACCTCTCAGTCTCCTATGCTCCAAGGAAAAAGGTCCTAGCCTGTCCAACCTTTCCCTATAACTCAGTCCCTCGGGTCCTGGCAACATTCTTATAATTTTCTTCTGCATTTTTTCCAGTTCCTATAGCAGGGTGACCAAAACTGAACACAATACTCCAAGTGTGGCCTCACCTGCATCTTGTACAACAGCACCAAGAGCTCTCAACTTCTGTATTCAGTGCCCTGACTGATGAAGGCCAGCGTGCCAAAAAGCTTCTTTATCACCCTCTCTGCCTGTGACTTCACTTTCCTTTAAAACAGCAGCATGGAATATTTTATGTCCAGTTGACAAGGCAAGTAGATCCTCACTATAAATGGCCAGAAATTGTTGGTAAATGCTAGCAGTTGCATGTGAAAATTTTCAGAGCAAAAGGGTGACCAAGTTTGGGATGGCTACATAGATGCTGAAGTCCTCAGCTCGCTGGCCAGCTTTGTCAGCATTTCCACCCCCAGACTCCAGCGTTGGACCGCCTGTGAAGACCACTGGCAGAGTATGAGCTGGCTGAACATCCCAGCACTTACCAAGGGGAATTTGCCTGCTGAACCTGCAGCAAGAATTGCAAACCAGTTCACTTGAATGAAGAGGACTATCTGTGAGGAAAATTGTTAAATTAGGTTTCCTTTAATGTGCTTAATTGTTTAAAAGTGACTTTAAATGACTTGACTTTTTAAAATGTAATTTTTACATTTTGTTATTTAACTGATCATAGTGGTTTTTGAATGGAAGCAACCGTTGTGAGGAGATGCAGAGATATCAGGGGATTTAGACAGCCTAAGGGCATGGGTGAGGATTTGGCAATGGAATATAATGTAGAAAAAATGTGAGGTCATCCACATTCATAGAGGCAAAAAATTAAAAACAGGGCATTTTTTAAATAGTAAAATATTGAAAGGTGTTGGTATTCAGAGAGAACTAGGTGTCTTTGTATTTGAATCACTGTAAGCTGATAGCAGGTAAAGCAAACTATTAGGAAGGCAAAATTTGTCCACTGCACCTTGCTTATTTGGTTCCATGCTCCACCTTCCTTTCCTGTCAGATTCCATCAGCAGCAGCCCTTTGTTGCCTCCACCTATCACCTCCCAGCCTCTCTTGTTATTTCCATCTTTCCCTCGCCATCTGCCTATCACCCCTCCTCACCTGGATCCACCTATCACTTGCCAGCTCTTGCCCCACCCCTCCCCTCACGTCTTTTTACTGGCTATCTCCCCTCTACTCTTTCAGTCCCGATGAAGGGTGTCGGCCCAAAACATCGACTAGCCTTTTCCCTCCACAGCCACTGCCTGATCCGCTGAATTCCTCAAGATTGTTTATTGCTCTATATTCCAGCACTTGCAATCTCTTGTATCTCCAGGCAAAATGATAGGTTAGTCTTTGACGCAAGAGAATTTGAGCACGAGGCATCTAGGTACAATTTTATAAGACCCAGCCAAGACTACTCCCGAAATTTTATGGTCTCCCTAATCGAGGAAAGATATTACTGTGGTAGAGAGAGTGCAGTGATTCTTGCGATGGGGATTTTGTTTTGTGACGAGCGATTAAAAAGATACACCTGTACTCTCTGGGGTATAGATGAATGGGAGGAGACCTCAGAAGTATTTGAGATTCTTATCTAGCTTGACAGGTCAGACATGGAGTTAATGTTTCCCTTGAATAATGTGTCTAGAACCAGGGGTCTCAAAATATGGGATTGGCCATTCAGGATAGAGTGGGGGAGAAATTTCTGTGTCTAGCAGATAAAGAATCTTGGGAATTCTTTACACAAGTGGAAGTTGAATCATTGGGTATATTCAAGACATAGATGGATAGATTTTTAGATCTTTGGGGAACCAAGGGATCTGGTGCTAATGCAGGAGGCAAAAGATGATTTTATTGAGAGGCTGAGCAAGTGCCATATGGTCCACTCCTGCTTCTATTTCTTACATTCTTATGACTATCAGGAATAATCAGAGCCACTGAAAATCTTCAGAGATCTGATAATCACCAAAGTCAGGATGTAGCTTAACCAGCTGTCAGCAGTTTGGTAGGAGGAGCTTGTTTTGGCCCACCCATTGAGAAGGCCTTGTCATAATGCAGAGACTCGTTATTTAGGATCAGGACAGCTTTTAGCAGGAAGCTGACATTCTGGACAAATTGAAAATGCATTTTGGTTCCATGCTCCACCTTCCTGTCCAATCAGATTCCATCATTTGCAGACCTTTGTTGCCTCCACCTATCACTTCCCAGCCTCTGTCGCTGTTGCCACCCATCCCTCCTCGGTCTGCCTATCACCTGGATCCATCTATCACTTGCCATCTCTTGCCCCATCTCTTGCCCCATCCCTCCTCTCACCTCTTTATACCGGCTATCCCCCATCTACTCTTTCAATCCAGATGAAAGGTCACATGCACAACTACCTCACCATACTTGTACATGAGACAAACGTGATTTACCTCAACTTGGGTGTGTTTATACTCAGGATGTATGTCAGTGGCAAGTATTACAGCTGGTTATGGCTTAGCATTGCACAAGACAGTCTGGATTTCAGTGAGCAAGTCATTGGACTGGAGCTTGAACCCGTAAGCAAATTATTCAGAAGCAAGAGTGAGCCACAGTTGGTACCTGAACAATGAGATCCACAGGAATGGCTGTATTAGTGCAAGCTGGTAACAAAGGCAAAACAGGATATGTCCTGAAACTTACATGTGCATGTAACACAGAATGATAAATAGACCACCCTCTAATTTTGTTGTTGCTTTCTATATGAAACCTATGAAAACTAATTATCATAATACCATTAAAAGATTATTATTAACATATCAAATCATAGTTTTTAGAATTTCTTTAAAAAATCTTGACTCTAATTATCACAATCTGTTCCTCCAGAAAATCCTTCAGAGAGAAGAAGACATGGGCTAATTCCATGAGAGGCATCCGATTTTAAGGGGATTTGTGTTTACATTTTATCGGGTAACATCTTTATGGTTGGGACTTCTCACATTTTCTGTCCTGGTGATCTTCAAATAGGAGACTGGTATAATAAATCCTGTTTTATTTTATGGACAAATAAATGCTGAGATAAAATATTTGAACATCAAACTTGAATACTTGCTGTGGCACCACTATTCTAATAACTAGTCTGACATTAATTTACTGCAATGTGCTGGAAGAAGAACGAAGGAGAAGGGCATTAAAAGAGAGAAATTACTATCTAACGGATTTATTAGGATTGGCCTCTCTCATTTTCAGCCATCATTAGTTGATTAGGTGCTGATGACAGAATGGACAACCAAGTTAGAAGGGCTTAGAGAAAGGCCCTAAAGGTACTGCATTAATTGAGATGATGTACCAGGAGTCATTCCTGAACATTACTGCGGATACTGAAATAGGAACCTATGCTTTGTAGGTTCCTATTTCAGTATCCGCAGTAATGTTCCTTTATAATCAGCGTGTTCCTGCTGAAAACTTGCGGGTTAATGTCATTTAAAAGCTCCAGCAAATGACTTGTAACCTTAGGAATACCACAGCATCAGTCCTGTGGGTCCAAGCTTCCCTTGTGAAATTTCTCTGCATTGCAAACTCTTACATTAAATTGTGATAAATGAAGAGCGGAGGCTATTCATACAAATCAATGACTTTAGTGTATGTGTCATTAGCCTGAGAGATGCAGGCAGCGGTCACTACTATAAATCATATGATGATCTGCTGTCTGCGACTCTATGCTAGGAGATGCATTAGGAAGGTTAAAGAATGAAATTAATCTGTGCATTTGCTCATGTTTTGTAGTCACCTGGTCACATGAAATGAACGGGTGTCGGGAGATCTAGGTTAACTATGGATTCTCCCTGAAGTAATTTAAAAGGGGTTGGGGAGGGGGGGGGGGTGTTGTATAAAGTAAACAGACAAGGAAAATGACAGTTATTGCAACTACTGAACCCAGCTCACTCAGAAAACATACCCCAGAAAAGGTCTCCTTTCGTGCTATGTTTCTTCACTGTCGGCAGCGAGGGTTCAAGACGGGACAAGACCTATTCTCCTGTATTTGGCAGATATACAAACCTGGTCCAGCCTTTAATCTATCAGGAGGTATATGGAACAGGTTATACTTCTAAAGACCCCCGGAAGATCAGAGGGAGTTTGCAGTAGAGTTTTTTCCAAC
Source organism: Rhina ancylostomus (assembly GCA_030265395.1). NCBI lineage: Eukaryota > Metazoa > Chordata > Chondrichthyes > Rhinopristiformes > Rhinidae > Rhina > Rhina ancylostomus. The sequence continues at coordinate 26,416,593 of JARFYF010000017.1, read as the reverse complement.
TTGCTTGATAAGAGGCTAGCATCTGGTTGCCCACTTTTAACCAGTTTCCAGCAGCTATTTCTGAAATAGTTCTGCCCAATAAGCAGTATGGCTGTTTAAAGTCCCCAGTTTGCTTGCTCTGAAGCACCATGATGAATGGGTGTTGACACTATTAAACAAAGGTATTATTATTAGATTACATCTGGTAGGTTGGGCTATTGGATAAGAGGGCAATGTAAACCCCGGGGCTTGATGTATCCAAGAATTACTACATGGAGCACCACAGCATTAGGTCAGAACTGAAGCAGAGTAACCACATCAAATGCTGTGGTTAAAATACACCAGTTTGGCTCTTTGGGTTTGGCTTCTACATATATAATATTATATATATTGTATATATATAGCTCTCATCAAGTGCAGATTACCTGACTTTTTCTCTTATTTCACTTTTATCCTTTTAGTCCTGAAAGCACCTAATTAGAAGCTCGAGCAGGGCTTTCTCTACTGCCCTTAAATCAGTAATTGGCTTCAGTGCTGAGACTGTCAGGAAATTAACACATCACACCATGACAGCTGTTAATTTTTCCTCCTTATTTGTCATATGAATCACTGCTGATTTGCTGAAGTGCATAACAAATTAGTGGTCTGTAATCAACGGCCTCTCTCCAGTGTGCAGCACCTACTTGTTTTTTTCAACCCTGTGCAGTTGCTCTACCATTGTACTGAATATAGTGTGTGGATGAGGACAGTTGTTGCTAGGTGTGGCATACTCAATAAATCTAAATAGCAAATGCATTTGGAATTCAGGACGATTAGTCTGATAAGAAGGACAGCCTGTATTTCCATCTTCGGGCAGAAATTGCCTTCTTACACTCAATTTTAAATGATACATGATCTGTCTTTGTTATTTCTTACGAGTAACCTTTAACAATCTTTTTACATCCTGACGCTTTCAACCCTCACTTTTGATGATATGACGCTAAATTACTATTTTTAGTGTTAGCTTTCTAATGTTGTTTAATTAAAGATACGCTACCTGTTTTGAGCAGTTGCCATTTAAGCGCATCAGGCTACACTATCTTTGCTAGTCAGTGAATAATAAAGCGTCTTCAAAAATAGCAACATCAAGCTGTTTATACTGTTATTATCTGTGCATGGCTTGTTGCCCTGGAAGACTGATAGTGTGAATGCAACCTACTTTTACTTGAAACAAATTCTTCTTCTAAGTTCAGAGGAAGAAATGATAGCATAAACATATGCATCTTGGCAAGATCTATAAAAAGACACAAAGGTTTGGAGTGTTTAAAGATGTGCACTGTGGACAGATTTGCTGTGTTTGCAGTCAAGAGATGATAACAGTAAAATGTACAAGCAGTGAGTGATACAGAGCAGCTCATAGCTCTTCACCATTTCCTCGTCCCCTCCCCCATCCTGCATATGTAATCAGTGCTTGTACATGGGGTAATACCTTTGCCCTCTGCAGTTATTGTCCACAACTGCTTTATCTTTTTTATTCTCCCCTCAACCTACTTAGTGCAGTTGGAGGAAGGGACTGGAACCAGCAGAAATCTGGGTGGTCACCTTTACCAATCTGCTGTGCCATTTCCACTTTCTTTGGGCGAAAGCCATGCTCTTACTATGTGCAAATAAGACCTGTTAATGGCAGATCTTACCTGTGCACAGCAGTCAGCTCTTGCATTGCCTTGCCAACATTCCCTACCTCTGCCACCAGTCTGCAACAAATGGTCAAAAGACTTTAGGCTCTGCTGTGCTAATGAAAAATAACAAAATGGCTAAGTACATCAACTTACCTAAAATGTCTGGCAGTTCATTATTCTGCCTCAACTCTGGCATCATCTCACTTGCTTATTATTTTTATAAAATCCTCACTTCTAATCTAAGCGTTTGGAATGTTAATTTGTCACTGCCTATTTTCACACCAGAAATCGGACCCTGACCCTGCAGCTTGCAGCGAGTCCAAAAATGGACTTTGTTTCAATAATACAGGTGAGTGACCAACTCCTGTTGTACCTCCACAGAATAGCAACATGTGAATTTCTTGTTGCTTGCTCACTGAAAGCAGCCCTCTTCTGAGTTGTCCATGGCCAGCAGGGTTGGTGCAGAACCAGGAGCAACATTACAGCTCCTCCAAGATACACGTGAATTTAAAAATAAATGAAACTGCATTTTTCCCTGGTCTCATCCACATCAAGGAAACCTGAGCAGAGAAGGCCTGGCCTGGCAAGACTCCACCCTACCCTACCCAGTGATGATTCTGTTCAGAACAGTCCAGTTTCTTGGAAGAGACCTGGTACAGGATCGACTCTGACATTTTCCTTGGGTGTTCTGCATTTATAGCTCACCATGCACATGCCCAGAGATCAAATTTCAGAAAATTATTTGAGGATAGAAATCAAAAATTTTAAACTTTGATTATTTTTATACATAAGTGTAACCAATAAATCAATATTTAAATATAATTTAATACAAGTTCTACACTCAGTTGGTCTTTATAATTCTTGAAACTTGCACTGTGGTTTGATCTTTGCTTCTGATTTACAGACATGAAGATTTAATTTCATATTGTAGGAAATGCTTCAATTTCAATGCCTTTAGATCTACAGACCAGTCTTTCAAAATTCAGAAATGGCCATGTCAGTGAACTGCCTGAAGAAATCTAATGCTCTGAAAGTTTCCTGCTGCCTGGGGAAGCATTAAAACCCTGTCTATTACTTGACAACTTAAGCAGTTGTTAAGCTACTGGAAATGTATGAAATGAGTTTTTTTGATTGGCTGAATTTTCTGGAAAATACGACAAAATCCTACAGATCAACTTTACCTTGTGAAAATTGAAATAATCCAACATTTCTATTTGGAGCCATTAAAATAACACCACTGTTTCTAAGACAAGAACCATTTGGCTTGTTCCTTCTAAGACCAGTTCAGGAGCTCAATTTATCTTTGTGTTCTGTGTAATGTCTGGATCTTTGTAGTGATATAATTTTTATGAATCACTGGGGGCTAAATCGGCTGATGCTAGG
>JARFYF010000017.1:26403331-26413519 GCA_030265395.1 Rhina ancylostomus | reverse complement strand
ATGCACACTTGATTTCAGTAACTAGCTACTGATTATCTTTACACATATCCATGAGATTCAATTTAGTGAGTGGGAAGCACCAGGTGAAACTGATTGAAGGTAACCTTCACCTCCTAAATCCATGAGAGCTCAGTAGAAGAGGTGCCAGATCACTGGTGTCAGTGGGCACCCCAATCCACCATAGATGTGATGGAGTGAGAAAAAAACTTTTTGTATGGGGCTCGAGGAAGCCATCCAGGCAGGGAGTCAATCAAGATCACGTTTCTCTTTGGAGACAAGTATACTGTTCACATGTTGGTTTTTGCAAGATTTTACTTCACATAGGGCCTGTCCTCAAGTAGTGAGTAGAAAAAGGTGTTTCATAGTCTCTCTCTCCATCTCTACTTCACACCAACAGAATGCTGTTCATTCTCCCTGATGCCCACATTAAAGCTAGCACCAAGATCTGAAAGTTATGTCTGCCAAACTCCTATAATAAAGCAGAATTTTTTAGAGAGAATTAATGACTCAGGTTGATGATCTGCCAGTCACCGCACAGAGGTTCGCAGCTGGGTATTTACTACCTCTGCTGTCACTTCAGAGAGTGACTGTACAAAGGATGTCTGTCTACCGCATGTTCTCTGCTTTACTGGCCATGATTCTCCAGGTGCTACTTTTCTGGTTGCCACATCAACATCAAACTGTTACTATTTGTAATTTTAAGGCACCAGGTCACTTTCTTTTGTGTGGGCAGAGCATTCCTATGCCCTGCAAACACACACAGCACATAAGGAGAAACTTCGAGCAGGTAGTGGTTTTCCATGTGGATCTTGAATGAGTTTGTGCTGTTTAAAGCTGGTCCAAGATTAAATCAGTTCTTGCAATGAGGTTAAATGGATGAAGGTTCAGTTAATGTTAAGCTTGTTGCTCAGAATCATGACTGCACAAAGGAAGGATACTTGTTGGTGTCTTGGTTGGTTTTCACTGAAGCTGATTTGTGGTATAATGTTAGAATGATTGCAGCTCTCACACACTTCTCAATCTGGACAAATTCCCAAGTTTGCACTGTGATCACAAGATTCCAAGAGTAGATTAAACTGCATGTATTCAGGAGGATTGAGGCACAATTCAGCTGCCATAGAATTAAAACATTGTCAAAGGGATGTGCCATTTATTTATCCAAAATGTCAATTGCAGCTCCCTCAGTATAAAAAAGCAAAGTGTCTAACCAGTGCAATGTCATTTTCTTCATAATAACTTCTCTTTCCTCCAGCTGGCAGCAAGAGTAATCTTAATATTGGACTCAGAATGTTATTTTAATGTAAGGATAAAGAGTTAAAGCAATATTGCAATGCATACAGGGATCAATATTAATATTTTGTCAGCAGAAGTGGCTGCATAATTCCCACTGACATCAAAGGAAACAAATAGCAAAAATTGGCGGTAAATGGGTTAATTATTTATTGGACACACATATATATTGCTTAAAGATAATAGAATTAAATAAATCCCCTGATCATTGTTTCCCCTGGTTGATATCAGTACTGTATCGTCCCACAGATGTAGTAGCAACAATGCAGTGTACAGCTGTCCACTAAAAACACAAGGAGATCATTTCCTGCCAAAAAGCATCATTTACTTTCAAGATGTGTATATCACAGAACCCTTGTAGTCAAGTACAGTGAAAGCCTGAATTTGACTTTTTCTGTTTTAATCCTCTTATGACCTGGATGTGGCTGTAACTGGATGACCTTTATTCAGTATAGTGTGCAAACATAATGCAGGTTGTATACTGATTACATGACACAATCAAAGAAAATGAGAACTTTGAGGCTTTGTATGGAATTCAGTCTCAAAACATTCACTAGAGATATTCACAAACAGTAAATTACATTGAGAAATTACTACCAGATAAAATTAATGCTGGAAACTCTGCAGGTTTTGTTGCATCTGTGAAGGGTGAAACAGAGTTAATATTCCAGATCAATGAACTTTCACCAGTTCCAGTGAAAGTCAATTACATGAAACATTACTCTGTTTCTTTCTCAATGGACACGACATGACCTGCTAAGTATTTGTAACATTTTATGTTTTATTTCAGATTTCCAGCATCTGTGATATTTTGCTTTTGGATAAAGCAAAATTAAGTGACCCAGGTTCAGAAGAATAACATGAGGAAGATGCATTCAGTGTGAGGAAACAAGTTTATCCTTTGTAGTTGATAAAATATGTAGAATTATTTATCCAAGTCAATGAAGTTAACATTCACATGAGTAGAAATATGTTGTGAGAAGGTGCAGACATTTGATTAAGGAAAGCATGTCATCCTCATAGACTGCCCTTTAAGTGTAACAAATAAGGAAGATTGGCCAGTTGGCTGGTTTGCCCTTTTTGAAAGTTGCAGTTGCTTAATATAACATCAGGCAGGGGTTGGAACAGTAGCCATCTCATCCTTCTCCCTCCAGCATGTCTACAGATTGATGTCCTAAGTTACCCACACATATGTTCTGTGTGACACATGGCACAGTTTCAAAACTGCTGGCAAGGTGGGAATAGACATATCTCCACGTAGCATCTGATATATAACACACACCTCAGGAGATACTGCCACAAACCAACTGAAAGTAAAGCTTTATATTAAGAGAAAATGGAATCTGGTGACAGTTTATTGGTGCCTTAACTCTGGCATGAAGATTGTCCATCCAAATTCTATATTGGAGTATTCACATAGGTTTGGTTAAATCATCCAGCATTAGTATTTATACCAAGCAATTGTTTACGATCAAACAGTCCTTGAGTGATCATAATATGCCTGCTATCAAATAGCATGTTCACTGCACAATTAGATGATGATATACCTGAACTATATTTTATGCTACCTAGGTATTGGAAGTTTTAACCTAACAACATATTGTAAAGATACAAACATGCCTTCAAGAAAGATATTGCTGTCAAAGGACTTCCATATGAAGTGGTTGTTTTCCTTTACTTTGCAATTCCCATGAAAATAGTCATTATCACTACTCTTCAGAACTTTCAGCATTGACTTAATGCTTAATTTAAACAGCTACGGCAGTGAGGACTAACCAAAATGATTACAGAAATATTTTTAGCATATTTCCAGCTCTTAGACTCAAAGTATTTGACAGTCCTGTAAAATGAATAATGTACAGCAGATAACAGGCTCAGGGTTGAATGTTTCATTAGGAAAAAAATCTTCAGCAACCTTTATTTATGTGAAAATGTTTCATTATTTAGGTTTAAATTATTGTTTGTCAGTTTAATATTAATGAGCATGGAAATTCAAAAAATGAAACAAAGCTATTTTACTTTTCCAAACACTAATTATTAGAGTTGGCTGATCATTTCTATTCAATGTGCCCGCTTAAGAATAAAGCAGGTAACTTGTAGACTGACTGATGTTGCCAAATTATACCATGCAAGCAAGGGCTAACAGCTCCAGATATTAAAATTTAAAATCACAAAAAGAAAAGATTTATAATTTTCAGGTCAGGTACAAAATGGGATTTTGCTGTAAACAAAGTGTTCTTACTTAAATCTCAATATATTTAACTTTGTCAAATCTAACTAAGGTCCAAATATGTTGAAAATCTGGTGATATATTGAGCTAAGTTTTGCATCCTGCTTCTTAGAAGCTATTAAAAAGCCTTTTGTGATTTTTTCATACTGTGAGCATGAGACTACCTAACTTAAAGCAACATTTTTTGATATAATTCAGATGGAATTATTTTTGTTCTGTGAGGAAATAAGCATAATCTCTGGACAGAGGTATATCATCAGGCTGCTATGTCACAAAATATCTCAGCACTGCTCAATCATTTTGGATTTTTATTTCTGATTATGGACACATTTCCTTTTTGTTAATTAGATTTCTTCGTTGTTCTGTTATTTGCACTAATGTTATGGAATCTGTTTTTGTAATTTCCAATCATTCATTTCATTACCAGCTCCCCTAGAATCCAGCTAAGACATGTTATTTTTTCTGCTAATTATAATCCTCAATTACAGATTGTCGCTTTGTCTGATTGGCTCTCTACACCAGTTGCTATGACTTCATTAGCAATATCTTATGACCCTGTTATTTCTTATGACTAGATTCGCTTCACTTGTCCTATGGCACTGTCTAACCAGGTCACTTCTCTCCTGGGTTAAAATGTGTCAAATGTAGAAGCTATATTACATGGATTTTTATCTTTAATCACTGACTACTAAGATCAGAAACACCTCCTAAGGTTATCATTTGAGGTATAAAGTATAAAGTTTAAAGTATACATTTTTCGAGACATCACATGGAACTTGATACTTCAGTATGATGCCATGCTGATAAGCAGGGTCAGAAAGAATTTAACACCTTACTTCTATTTACACCTCAATCTGGCTTTGTTTTTTATTTAATTTAACATTGCCAATGGAAATTATTTTTAAATATCTGTATCTTTCATACCGTGTTTTTCGTTAAAGCTCGGAAACCTGGTGCAGTTTCCAGTTTATTTGACAGGACAAATGATAACTCTAGGCACAGTTAAAGGCGATGGTAGATTATGAAACTGTGCATTGGGCCAAAGAGCTTGTTGTTTTACTACATGTGATTGATTTAATCTTCCTCCTATTTGATCATCTTCCTATTTACCTCTTATTCATAATCAACCTATCGATTATTGTCCACCAAAACCTTTCTGTCAATGCTTTTTGTCCTGGCCTCCCATTCTTCCTTTATGAACATCTGGATTTCTTCTCTTCATGCCCAGATATAATTTGGAAGAAAACTCTGATCAAACCTAACATCCATCTTCTTTCAAATTTAAGGTGGTTTCTACCAATATTCATTTAGATGTGGGGCTAATGTGGTCACAGTAGCTAGAATGCTTATGTCCAATGGTTGTAAACTAAAATAACCATCTCTTGGCAAATATTTCAGGAACCAAATAGCAGTAACATAATCAGAGATGCACGTTTTTGATCATGCGGCAGAATGAAGATTATACCATGAATAGAGCTCCAATTAGTCAAAAGAATGAAATCCAGTGTTATTTACATGTTGATTTTGATGAGTGCTTAATGAAATAAAATGAAAGTTTTGTTTTAATTTAATGTTTTATTTCATCAGCTTGAACTCTTGTGCAGAATAGTTATAAACTGAAATAATTTGTTCATATTCATGCAATCTATCAGTATTGTTTTATGCCCTTGTGAGCAAAGTGAGAGAACTGACATAGTATCAGTTTGTCATTCTTTTAATGATATTTATTGGTTTGGTTCCCCAACTTGAGAACAAACTGTTCGCTACTTTCTTGATGGTGTCACCTCATAAGGTGAAGCTGCACTTCCGGTATGAAAAGAATGTCACGTTTTCTAGTGCTGATTTTGATTGTTGTGCAGAAAAAAAAAGGCATTGCAAAGCAAAGCATTATATCACTGAATCTTTGTTAAGCAGGCCTTGAAAGTGCCTGACAGCATAATTAATCTTCTGATATGAACAAAGAAACTGACTCAATAGTAGTGAAGACACTTATTAAAAATACTAAATACCTCTCTCCATTTAAAAAAAAACATTGAAAGTGTGTTGGATATGTCATTATCTTTCTGCAGTTTCTGACTGAGTATTGATATGAGAAAAGGTTGTTGGGATATAGTACAAAGAGAGTATCAAATGACGCACACTTAACATTAGATAGAGAAAAACACAACCAGCAAGGAAATAAATACAGCAAGCTATGAGATGCATGGACAGAGGCTTCTGTTTCAAATCTGTTAAATTTATTCTTTTGCTTTCACCAAAATTGTTATCAGATTGTAAATGATTAGTGTCCAGGATTTGCATGTAAACAATATAATAAATGGATTTTAAAATGATATGGAGTAGTGTAATTTTTTACTGTGTTATATGTTTGCATGACAAATCTTCAGATCCAGGTATGTGAAATCTATACATAAAAAGTGAAGTTCCATTTTGAGAGGCCTCAAACTGTAGATACTTGGATCAAAGAGTGAATTCATTTAAAGGATCATTGGTAGATTCAGTAATAAATGCATTGCCTGGCCTAAGCGTACTGATGTAATGTGGAATTTCTCAAATAGCTCTAAATAGAGTGGAGCATGGAACAGATTGCTAATGAATTCAGCTGCTTTGGCTGAAATAATACCAGTCCCAATACTGAGATCAGTCACTGTATATTCCAGAATCCTTTGTGGGGTCAGCGGAAGTTGTATAAAAATGAGTGGAGCTAAATTCCATGGTGCATATATTTACTGGACATGAAGTGTTAGAAACAAAAGGAATTATTTGTGTCAGCACAAATTTTCCAGCCGGAAATGACTGGAAAGGAAAAGGATTTGTTAAATATTACTTCTCATTTCAAAAATATTACAAAGTTATGTCAAACCAACCTAATAAATGTACCCACAACACTTATATTTATAATTTTCATACAAAAAGGGGATATCAATTTTATTCTTCATTCTGTAAAATATTATAGCTGGATAAATGAACTAAATGCCTAATAAAGCATGTTAAAGAGTACTGTAACATATTCTTGGGCTCATGCACAAAAAACTCAGCAGGACCAAAGAAACACCAAAATCTGTTTAATATGTTCTCTGTGTTGCTCCTGAATATTAATAAAAATTAATAATTAATTTTGCCTTTGGCATTCCAAGATATACTAGCTTTAATTAGTGTCCTGTACTTTTACACAATTAAAAAATAATTGATGCCTATGCTTATTGGCAACTACTATGATCTTTTTGTTCTGTTGTTGTAATAAAAAGAGAAAGCCTCCTCTGAAGATGTTGTTGCCAACACTTTTTATGTAGCTACAACTTAAGAACAAATATTGGAAGACTTGGTGTGTTTTAAATAAGAACACAGTGAATAAGTCCAGTATATACAATGCTGACTCATCAAAATGTCAGTATCTTTCTAAAGGCTTTTAGGAACAAAAGGTATTTTAGTAATTTTTTAAAATAATCCTTTAAATTGAGACACTCTTACAAATGAGAAGCTGTATAATAAATTTAAATTAAGCGTACAGATGCCTATTTTCCAATTTAAATTATCATGCCTAATTTCAGTATATTGAGTTACTTGAAGTTAAATATGAGCTGTAGAGATGAAATGTTACAGATGCACAAAATGGTTTGGTGAATAGTTTTTGTTAATAAATACGTCTCAGAACAGTGTCAATTATTTTTGGTTAGCACTGAAGCTTTTAACTATTTTACTCTGTTATTACTGATTTAAAATGGTAGTCAATATCTAGGAAAGCTTCATTCAACATATGTAATCACCTAATAAAGCATGTAGCCATGTATGAAGTGCGGTCTAATGCAATGGTTGTACAAAGGGCTTGCTTGTTTTTCAAAGGATTCAAGAGACTTATCAATTGCTTGAATACTTCAAAAAATATTCTTCTCTAGAAAAAAACAGTTAAATATATAGTTAGAATAAAATTTTAAACCTAATGACTCAGATCTTTGAGATAGTTTTTTGTTCCAACAGCAAGATTCAGCAGATCATGTGGTCACTAGAATAGGTCTTGCTTTTATTTTCCTCATTGGTAGTTATCATTTAAAGGTTGCCAGCAGTTACTGAATTATTTTGTCCTATGACAGGGAAAAGTCATGTCTTAGATATGTCATTTTTATTACTATGCTACATTGAAGATATGTCATTTTGGTAACACTGAAATGTCATATTCTGTGCAGCATTTGTAAAAAAAATGATGAGCATGTTAGAGGTTGACAAACTTAACATATAGCAATAAAGGAAAATGCTACACTTTCTACAATACGAAGTGTATGAAGAATCTTTGCACACTGAGTTATTCAAAAATAACCCCCTGGTGAGGGATTGAGTTGGCACCATACTGTAAGCAGAACAACATATTTGCCATAGAGGTTCACTTTAATAGGAGGTAAATAATGATGTATGAATTGAGCAATTAAGTGGTGCATAATAACCAGAGAAGCTGCAAGATGAAAGTGTTCATTGTATAATAAAATGGTAAAATACAAACAGTCTGTTTTCATTAATTCCTTACTAATTTTGAATGCAAAATATAAGCAAAAGGAGATTTAAAATGTACTCATAACTTTTACACATTTTGGCCAGATTAATTGATTAAAGCAATGAAAATATTATTCAGCCATACAGCTGTGTCCTAGATAAACTGGAAAAACAACCAGCTGATGTATAAAGGATCAGACCCCCAGGTAACCATTTCAATGTCTTGATTCTGCCTCCATTCAATCAGAAGCACCACTTACAATTTCATATTCAGTGCATTTTAAAGGAGAACACAGAATTTTAAGGTACAGTGCATTGACAGAACTTTAAAATTCCAGCTAATGGAGATGGCATGGGATTGAGTTTAATATTGCATGTGGTTAAGTTTTTGTGCAATTGACCAACATGACATGCCTAACTATATAAATGGAGGTTTTATGATGATAAGATCAGCAGTTACTGAGATATTTATGTGAAAAGCTGACATGCAAAAAATACACATTTCTCTTTGTTTAAGCTGCTGTTGAGGTCCCAATGAGAAATCCAGTATTTTAAAATAGTAGATCAGTTAAAAAGACTTGCTTCATATTTTTACTAGTACAATGTATTTATAATAAACTAATAAAAAGAAACAAAGATGTGTTGCTATTGGAAAATATCAATTCTTACAGGTTTCCACTGTTGAATTATGATGTTATTTAACTGTCTGGAATATTTACAATAAATTTGAATTCTCAGCCACTCTCTGAATAGTGATTATAATTTTTTCTGCAGAAACTTGTAGTGATTCAGTAAACACACATTTCACAGCAGTAGAAAACTTTGGTTGCAGAGAAACAACCACTACATTAGTAATAAGGGAGAAATTAAAAGAAATCATGACTAACCTTTTTAAGTCATCTTAATGTAACTAGTCCAACTATTTTAGATAATATGTAAACCATTAAGAATGCAACATTGATGCATAAATACAACAATATACCACAAATTCTAATTGATTTATTTTACAAATAAATATATTATAAAATGGTATCTTATTTTAACGAAAATTGTAATTATAATAATTTGTATAACCAAATGATGGATGACATTATCATATAAAATATAAATTAATATTAATTTCAGCAATGGAGTCTTACATTAAATATTTATAATATATCCTTGAAAAGATTTTAATGGCTTAATAATATATTATGTTATAATATAATAAGTATTGTACAAATGAATCATACATTAGTAAGGTAGTGTACAATTAAACATTATTACACAATTAAGCATATCTAAGATGCTCTACTTATTTTGTTTAGTTCTATAATGGCAGATGGTGCAAAAGGAATGAACTTTCAAAATCAATTAATTTGTGTAAATTTGTACAATTTTCAAATAAGCAACTTCATTTTTAATCCTTACTCATTTTATCACTTTCTTCATACTCATTTACACTGTATATTTCTGTCTATATGGATGATTTAATTTCAATAATACAGCTGTTTGCACCAACACTATAAATAGAATGCAGTATTGATCTGATTGTTGGCAGTGGATCTTCCAGCCTGACTATAACTTTGTTAATACTAACATCCAGAGTGAGAATTAAACACAATGTCACAGTTCCACTTAAAGGCTGATTTATTAAATGCCAATACTACATTGTGTTAATAAGCAACTATCACTAATGCCAGCATTTTTAAATGTCCTCAATTACAAAGTTACATGAAAAAATTAAAGACGAGGTCCACTTTGTTTCATTCATTTGCTGGTGTAAGTTATCAAACTGTCAACAAATCAGAAGCAGCAACAATTGAACTGTAAGCAGCAACTGATATTATAGAAATGTCAATACAAGCAGTTGTCCTATCATCAAGGAAAATCATTCTGGGGTTTAATTCTCACTGAGAATGGAGCTGGCATGTGCAAGAACAAGGATAGTGTTAAGATGGTTGCTAATAATGCTAAAATTACTCTGGGGAATAAACAACTAACATGCAGTGACTCTTTGACCATAGCTTAACATAGTATTTCACTGAAGATTTGATTTGATTTGATTTACACATTGAGATAATTTCACACAACAAAGCAAGCTTAGAAGTGCTGGAGTAGGCAGCAGTATCAGTGAGGCAGGTGGAGCAAAGATGGCTTTCAGAACCAGTCAGAGCTGTGGCTGACAGCAAGCACAGGAGCAT
>JARFYF010000017.1:26356906-26378111 GCA_030265395.1 Rhina ancylostomus | reverse complement strand
CTTAGCTTTCCTACGGAATTCCATCCTTTTTCTCTATGTAAACAAACTAAGTTGAATGCCTGAAGCTTTCCTTTTGTTTTAATATGTATTTTGTATTTATTTCTGTACTACTGCACTCTTGCATTGTGATTAATCTGGCACTGAAATGGGTGGGGAAAGCCAAAGCTGTCAGGCATGCCTTTAGTTCCGATTGACTTGCATGGTTTCAGGACTCCAATTCCACACTGAGTCTTGCAAATCCAAAATTTCTCAAACGTTTCAAAGACTGTAATTGAGCATTTTTTACCTCCACACATGTAATCTCTTTAAAAACGATCACACTGATAAAACTTGAGACTCATCTGACTGAGCATTTAGACAGAACCAGTTAATTCATAGTGAAATTGCCTTAATAACAATGCTGATTTGGGGTCACAAAGTTCACTCAAATAAGTTATTTTCAGTGCCTCACACTGTGAGGGAGCTATGGAAGCAGCATGTGGGGTGTTAAACTGTTCAGATCAGTACAGTTGCATCTCTCCCAAACATTCTCCAGAATAAATTACTGAAAATAACTGAAATGAGCATTTGTATTAAGGCAATTTCACCGTTATTGAATTATTATGGCAAGACCACTACATATAAAAAAACTGACAATTTTTGTTCAATGTCCCTTTTTTTCAATTTGCTTACCAATTTTCTTCTCCAATTTCTCTCCGGCCTCCACTACTGAAGTAATTGACTCATGCACTATGGTATTCAAGATTCTCACCTAAGTGGTCATTATTCATCTGTGGCCCCTGACACTTAGTGCTGGCAGCCCATCTAACTGCAGAGCACAACATAGCGAAACTTGATCCTGCCCTTATTCATATATACGTCCAGCAAGGATCACTGAGCAGTCATCAGGTGGGGGAAATTTGAATGATTTTACCTTCCCCACTTCAGAGATGGTACATTGAGAGCAATAGCACTCCTCTGGCTGTTCTGGGTAATTCAGCAAAGGTCAGAACTATCTTGGGCAGCACAGATCAGAAATGGCAGCTTTACCACACACTGATCCTAATATCTAACAGTTATGCAGAGCAAATCTAACCCAAACTTGGTTAAGTCCATTTAGTAAAATTAAAATTACATTAAGTAATGGGAAAATTTTTATTTATTTTTACCTTGTGCATCAGCATTAATGCTGTGCTAATGGAGATTCATAGCCCCATGTTCCTTAGAATATATTGTGCTCGTCAGTATGACGTGTAATTATGTGCTGCCGGATGAATATTTAAATCTTAATTTAAATATGCTTCCAGTGGGATTTTACATTAGTGCTGCCATTATTCCGCTGAAACATTGAGGGTCACAGACAGTGCTGGCTCAATAGAGAATATTCCAGAATTAGCCCTACAGCCATTTTATCCTGAGTGTTTCACTGCAGAAGAATTATAGAAATATTATCGGTAAGTGAAAAAAATATTTAAAGAACTTGTCATTTTGTAGCCGACTTTCCGATTGCTGCTCATTCCCCATTTGTGTATTTTTGTAAGTAAGAAAGGGAACATACGTTCTATCACCTTACTTTAGGTCCCAACATCTCATACCCTAGAATTAATGATAAACTGGAACTCATTTTACCTTGAAGGCAACATATGAGAGTAAATTTCCATGGTAGAAATATTCAGTAGACTTAGCATTATCTGCAGAGAGAAACTAAGTGAACATTTTTGGTCACTGAACTTAGAGAAGGTACAGGAAGGATCAATTAGAACAGTTGCAGGGATGATAGATTTTTGCTACATGTTAGACTGGATAAGCCTTTGGTATAAAGAAGTTTAAGAGATTTGATGGAGGAGTACAAGTCAAAACTAATTTAGATAGGAAAAATAGGAGGAAGCTGTTACCATTAGTGGCTGGTTGAAGGACCTGCTGCTTTTGCTGGTGGTACTGGTCACGTTTATCACACTGGGACTTTGATTCAGACTCTGGGGTAGATGTGCATGGGTGACATTTTGTTTTAGTTTAAGACTCACTAACTTCAGTCAGACACCAACATGGGATATGGAACACCTGGGCCTCATGTTAATCAGAATAGTGAAGTTCATACCAGCGACCTGGCAAAAAGCACAAACACTTCTGAAGAGCAGTATTTGACAGTCCAGCCAGAGGCCTATTCAAAGGGGGAATGCAGCTCTGAAAGAGAAGTTGCATGTAGTTTCAGCTGATTGTGTTGGTTCCCTGCTGCATAAAGAATTTGATGCCAGGGGGATCCAGGCTTTTCTTACCTTCTGTGGAGCTTTCAAATGAGGTAAAAATGAGGGATGGATTCATATTTGCCACCTCAGGAGATTTGCTAAAGATAATATTCACCAGACAAAAGAGAGATTTCAGAGGTCATCCACTCCAGAAGTGTGAACCCCAGGACTGTTCTGATAAAAAGTCATTGACCTGTGAGAATCAAAGAATTTTTAGGGCACACCAACAAAGCCTTTTAGCCCAGCACTGAGCAGATGATTACCATCAGCCACTCCCACAGTATGTCCTGAAAATTATTTTCCATCAACCACTTGTCTAATTCCTTTCAAAAGTACTGAATGCCTCACTTTCTGCCTCTCCCACAGGCCACGAGCTCAAGATTTTAATCGCCCCCTGAATAAAATGCTTTGTCTCACATGCCTCTTATAGCTTTATTCCAAAAGATTAAATTCATGTTCCTTGGTCCTTAAATCATCCAATCTAGTCCTGTAGCTGAAATCCCTCATCTCGCCAAACTCCTTGCTGCACCATTATCAGCTCAAACTTTCGACGACTTCATGTGCAAAATATTTAAAAACCCAAACAAACAATTGTTGATGTGATTAATGGAGCGTGTTATGAAATGGCCTGCTTTGGCCCATTGTAGACCTTCTAACTGTTAGTATCTAACAATCTTGGACTGGTTCTGTCTTCACTCACCTGCAAACAAACACAGTAAATAGAAATCTTGTTCTCACTGTTGAATATCTGCTCTGAGATCATGGCTAACTATTAACTTCTTGTAACTCTGATCTGCACATAATTTCACTGTCCTTTTCAAAACAAATCTATTACATGCAATATCAGTCCATGAACGATAGTTGTTCCTTTAATGGTGTCAAACATGTGACTATTTGTCAGCTGGTATTGCCACGAGGTTGGGGGCAAAAGGTTCTGGAGAGGTTGTTTGAAAAAAAACAACTGTAACATATCTGCTTCTCTGTAAACTGTTTCATGGATAAAGTTCCTCTGTTGATAAATTACTCTTTCCAGTACCCTTGAGAAAAAAATAAGGGAAATACTGAGATGTTTTCCATTACCTTTCTAATACTGTCCTATTAGACAAAATTCCAACCTCTTTCACGTTTGACTATACTCCAATTACTTGTAAGTGCACCTTGTTAAGATCCACTCTTAAGGGTTTAAAGATCTCATGCTAGTGGCATCCTTTTCCTTTCCCTTTGTGGCCCTGTAACCCTATGAATAAGTTTCCCTTGTTGTTGTCCCACTTGAGATCAGGCCATGAGGTCAGCAATGGTTAGGATCTAGGGAAGTACAGTCTAATTTCCAATCTCCTGTCTCATGTGTTGCATGGAACAGCTCCTTGCCATACACAGAAATTCTTGACTCTTGCCCCCAGAACTGTTCAAATTCCATTCTGTTTCTGGGTAGCTGAAAATTATTACCTTTGGTAAATGTTTACTTCCTGAGAAAATGGTTGGATAACCCAACAATCTCTAACAAACAAACATCAGTAATTTCATTTTGTTCTCCACATTTAGTTTTCAGCAACCAGTTTCAGAGTTGTGTTCTCCAGATCCCAGCAGGAGAGTGACAGAACACCAGGCAAGGTTCTACATGGTTATTTCAGTCATTTTCTGGTTGGAACTAACAACTTAGGTAAATGGATGCAGCAAATACCACAGAATTTCAGGATCTTAGGATTTCCCTTCTCTTCCCTAATGGCCTGACTCTTTTGTATTTTTATAGCATCTGTGACTTCTTCACCCACCTCTTTTGAAGACTTTATAACTCTCCAATGTCATATAACATCTGTGTGCATGAAACTGCCCTTTCAAATCCAAAATAAAAAAAATCTGGAGACACTCAACATCCACAGAAAGAAAAACAGTCACTTCAACAGAAATGATGGAAAGACAGGTCTTCAAACTGACATATTAGCTTTGTTTCTCTTTGCTGTCTGACCCACTATTTCTAGCATTTTCTATTTTAATTTCAGATTTTCAGCATCTGCACTGTTTTGATTTCAACTTTCAATTCTAAACCTTTAGCAACTAGATTCTATCCCTTCCATGTAACTATTTCTATTCACTTCCCTGCAGCCCAGTAATATTTGGTGTTTTATTTTCTAAGTGCCTCTTCTGTGCCTTATCCATGATGTGTTTAGATTTAGCATTACTTTTATATCCTACAATGAATGTGTATGTTTATCACCTCCTGCAATAAGCTTCTGGCTACATGCACTAACTTACTTAGCCCGTTTCCTACATTAAATACCTTTCTATGAGTCCACCTATTCTTTCTTATAGGACCTCAGTTCCTCAATGTGAAGCCCATCTTGCTGGTACAGACTGCTTTCTTCCCAGATTGTTTTTAAAATTGAACTCCAGGACAAACTTAAAACCAAAATTGTGTGAAGGCAAAATATATATATTTTAAAAGTCATCTTTGTACTATTTGAAAGAATCAAAAGAGATGGTGGCTTTTTTAATCTTTGTGAATAACCTTCTGCTAATTTATATGTGCCCAATGTGTTTTATTTTTATGAATAAACCTAGTTAGTTGATTCAAAAGCTACTTGTAATACTGTGTTCCAGAACAGCTGGGGGGAAATAAATTACAGTGACTATGGCTACCAGTCGACGATCATGTGAGATTGAAAGAGTGCACCATTTCTGTAAAGAAAGTGCAGTTTCTAACAGAGAAACTATGAGATCAGCTAAAAAGAATTATGACAAACTGTTGTAAGAGGTAGCAACTCATTAATTACAAAGGTTGCAGCAAATTGAGAGAGATTCCTGGTCGATCTCAATATACTTGTCACTCAGTAAATTTATACAAACTCAGCAAACATTTCAGCAAACATTTCTCAACTTCTCCTCAAGCTCCCAACAAAATGGTGGAAAGTAAAAATTGTAAAGATGGCTTCTTGAAGGTCCCTTGACAATACTGTGGTAGTGTCTTGTATTGGATTCAAATACAGGCAATCTGTCTCACCTATAGTATCTGTCAATGTGGATTTGAATGCAAAAGTCTTTGAGGTACGATCAAATAGCAATAATGGGTTTTCTGTATACTGTGCATTAGATTTTATCCTGTAGTCATTCATCTTTTTCTACATTTGGCAATATAGTGCACATACAAATCCATTACTGTTTAATTATACATGAATATATGATGCAATCTAACTGCAATTTTTCCTGTCAAGAAACACCTAGGCACACAAATATTAAATAAGTTATTTTTTTGTATGTATTACCCAGCTAATTATTTTCTTTTATTGTACTCAGGCTGGTGTAAGGGGGAGAAGGCAGGATTTTTGATGGCATTAGATATGATAACATTTACTGAAAGCATAAATGAATTTTTGCATGGCACTGCACTCTGGGTCTGTTGGTCTGGCAAACCATGCAAAACTCTTAATCTCAGTTATGTTCTTTGAAGATGTGTCATGAAAATTATCCATAATTTATTTCCTTTTAACAAAATTATTTACAGGCAAGACCAGTTCTTCATGTGCAACACACAAAGAGTGCTGGAGGAACTCAGCGGGTCAGGCAGCATCCATGGAGGGAAATGAACAAACGATGTTTTAGGTCAAAACCCTTCATCTGGACTCTCCAGTCCTTCGTGTGCCTGCTTTTGCCAATCTGTAATGTAGAGTGTAACTTTAGTCTCTCAGCAGGGAACACGCGAAGTATATTACTTTGCACGGGAGTAGATTACTCCCTCTCCCCCGTCTCCATTTCCTTACAGGTGAAGCTGCAGCATAGGGTGAAAGAGCACAGACTACCTGTCCAAGTTCCCCCAATGGCTAGGAACCAGGATAATGCATAAATGTGTGAATAAAGGTTGCATTTAAAAACAAGTTGAAACTTAGTGTTAGTAAAAGGTTTGGGCCCATGTGAAACAATCAGTGTAATCATGCATCCAAAGTGATAGATGCATACTACTTGAGGTAGCTCCATATCCTCAGCCCTCATAGAATTCTTTGCATCAGCATGAGGGACAATGGAAGACTTAAGTTGATCCCCAACCCCAGCACATTGTCAGCTGCATTACAATGCATCAGCAACAAAAACACTCACAGGAAAGACTGAGACACAAAAGGATAAAAATAAATTCTGGCCTTGCTTCTGTCAGACAGCCTTGCAAAAGACATCTCCATTCTGAATTTCTGCTGTGTTCCCAGCAAGTGAAGCAACTTATCCAAAAAATAATCCAAGAACAACTCATTAATTATTAAATATAAAATTCACTGATAATGAAATGCTCAGTGCTCAAGCTAAAAAGAAGTAACTTTCAAGCTCAATTACACAAATAAGTCTCGCCCTAAGAAAGCAACTAAAGTGGATCAGTTATGAATCCATACAAAAGCAAAAGAAAACTGCAGAAATAATACATGAAAACAGAATATGCTGGAAATACTCAGCAGGTGTGGGAGCAAGTAAAAGTTTCAGGTTGTTGACTTTATATCAGGACAAGGAAAAATTTTAAGTTCAAAGTATTTTAATTTGAAGAGAAGGGGCAGAGGTAGAGACAAAGGGAATGTCTCTGACAGGATGCAGATCCAAGAAAGTCTGAGTGACACAAGTGGCGTGGTGTTAGCTGAGAGAGGATGGTGACAATTGCCTATGAGGTACACAATAAAGCAGTTGCTGCAAGTCTGAAATAGTCAGCTCACCAGGTGTTATTGGGAAGGGAAGAGGTAAAAATGGTATACATGTGGGTGCATGAGAAGGTGCCTTGATAAAGTGAGTGAGTTGGTGGATTGGAAAAGTGAAGCAGGGAGTTGTGAAAGGGGAGGAGAGGGAAGTTTGTTGGATGGGACAGCAATCATTTTTGTGAAAAATTACAAAGGATGATCCATTCAATGTGAAGGCTGCTGCAGTGAAAGATGAGGGCAAGGGGAACCTTTGACTCAGATTCTCCAATGCCCCCCTTCAATCCTTTAACCTCTCTCTGTATTTCAGAAGACACCTTGGTCATGAATAACCGTTACAAACCTTTCAACAGCAGCAATCCTAACTATATCATTTCTCACTCTGATTCCTGTAAGGACTTCATTCTATTCTGTTTCTCCAGCTCTGATCTGATGATGATACCTTCCACACCAGTGCTTTTGAAATGGTATTGTGAAACACAGGTTTATACTAACATGGTTCTGATCCAAACAATATTTTTGAGAAAATTGTTTTATGAAGCAATTAGTAACAAGGAAAAAAAATTTGCCCTTTTAAAGAAAACATAGCTCTTACATCCTTTCTGTAGGTGGGAACCTGTAACGGTGAAAGTAAATTTTATAACCTTTGACACCACCCATGACCATAGTTCAAAGGGAAGTCTGTTCAATTAATCCAAGAACCAATCAGTTCTCAAGCAAAACAGTGTTTTCACATTCCTTCTGCAGTTGGTGACTTCTGTTCATAGCAAATGTAAGAGTATTTTCAGTGTTTATTGCCCTTAGCACAGCACATAATTCCATTCCAAAGGAGATGTATTTTCCTCGGTGAAAAAAAATCACCTTTAATGCATATGATCAAACAACTTCCTGTCACATTATAAGTATTTCCCATCACATGATGATCACTATAGCAACCAGCTTTAATTAAGCTGCTTAACACTTTTACAACATTAGTTGTTTTTAATAACATTAGTTGCACATATCACAATGTTTTAATAGATTGCTAGACAAATAGAGAAAAAGATTTAATGATGTGCTCAAAGGCTGAGGTTTCCACATTGACCTTGGGAATTACATCAGAACTCATAAAACTACCAAAAAGAAGGAGTTGGCAGGACTGGCAAATCACTTTCATTTCCTGAATGTCTGCTCTCACACTATCTCCTCTAACTCAGAGCAAGGATACCATTCCCTTTTGTTCTCATCTTGTATTCCACCAACCTCCACATTCAGTGGATGATCCTTCATAATTTCATTAAACTATTTTACATAGGCAAGGCAGGAGTCAAAGAAATGCCACAAAACATGAGCAATATTAACAATTGTTCACAGAAACGAAGGTTACACTTCCAAGTACTGCAGCCTTCACGTGTCCAATAAAAATGCTGGTCGCAAATCCGAGCCCAAGATTGTGCAGGTAATTTTCAAAGCTTTGTGTGTCTATTTTGTATTTATTCAATTCATTCCTTTAACTGGTTCTTGTGATAACTGAGCTGGTGGACATTGTGATTGTTTTCTGCTACTTGTAAAATGGAAAGGAGTAGGTGTGGAGGATTTATGCAATGTCTGCTGTAGATCTGCTCGTGATTCAATTGACCTAATGCAGATGGTCTGCTATGTTTGTCAGGAATAGCTTGATCTCTTCTGGCTGAAGGCCTTAATTGTTTCCAGGTGCTTCTGTCACTTGGCTAAAAATAGTTGTGTGCAAGTAGCTGGGTAACACATCCAAGTGGTGAAAGCTCAGGGTTATCCATGGCTATATATTCCTCAGTTACACCCAGATTTTCCAGGTGGAGGTTAAAACCTTGTGTTTCCTACTACTTCAGTACAGTAAGCACAATTCCAGTTAAAAATAATAATATTGCATGGCCCTGCATTTTTCATTTGACCTCAATGGAAAGAAAGAGTAGCATCCTGGCCCTTTCATATGTTCAGTCAATATTATGACATTTTGCATGCTTATAATTATTACATTATCATAAGCCTTCCAAAACCCTGAAAATTTGCTTGATGGGGTCAGCCTTCAAGTCCATAGATGTTGCTCATATCATGTTGTAAAAGCGTCAATGTAGACCAGAAGATCCTCCCTGTAAAATCAGGTCCTAATCTAAAAGCAGGAAACAAAAGACATTGCAGTTAAAGGCCGTCCTCCACAAACTCCAGACATTGTAGACTGCTGCACACCTAATGAAATAGTTTAATCTGATGGTTGGGTAAATATTGACTGGACCACTGGGTGAATTCCTCTGCTTTTTTTGAGTAGAACAGTGGAATATTTCCATGGGAATTTCTTCTAATTGAATGCAGTATATCTGACAAAAGATTGATGAAAACTACAGAAACAGAGTCACTTCCAATCTTACACTGTGGTTCTAGTGATAGATTGAAAGGGCCCCAGAGAGACTTATATCCACCTGAGAGATGAGCCATGGTTGAATGTCTTATATAATTGACCAGTTCACATGGCCAGTGTAACACTCCTTCAGCGCTGCATTGATATGTCAGCCTAGATTACATGCTTGTCTGTGCAGTAAGCCACATCAGGTTCAATCACTTCTTCATTTAGCCCATCTAATTTAATTCATTTTTGGGATTTATATACTGCTGGCAAGACTACTATTTGTTGCCCATCCTTAACTGATCTATACTGATGTTTATACTCTTGGAGAGCCTTCTCTTATTCCCCCTTCGGATAACCTTATCTGTATAATCTATTGTTATTTTTTTCTCATGTGCTTATCCAGTTTTACCTAAAAAGCAGCTATTCTATTTGTCTTTAGTACATGTGGTAACATATTCCACAGCAACCATTCTTACAGCTTCTGGTTTTTGAATCTACTTGTGGAAACTGTCTCCTCTTTCAAAATTCAAAGACTCCATCATCTCACTAAGTGGTGTTCTCTATTTGAGAGGAAAGAGACCCAGTAGTTCACTTTTCTGGTAGGTATTACTTCTCAACTCTAGTATTATGCTTGTAAAATATGTCTGCATCTTTCTCAGTGCTTTGATTTGCTTGTTATATCATGGAGACTGATTTTGTTCACAGTCTGGTCTGATCAGGTTCATGATGAGTTTAATATAAAACTTCTCTGCTTTTCAATTCCATGCTTTTCAAATTAAGCTCCAGTGCATGGTTTGCTTTTTTATGGCCATTTTAGCACACTTCTCTACCTTATTCAGATCCTTATAATCCAAACTGTTTGCAGCCTCCACATTAATGCAACAACTCACAATCATCTGTATTGAAATCCATTTGCCTGTTGTCTTGTACTCTTGACCTTTTGACTTGCAAGCAACAGTCGTACCATTGTGTCAAGGCTGACAATTAAGTTTGATATTCTTGGCTTCCGTTTTATGATCCTGCAGTGCTGGTTCTTCATCATCTACATTCTTTAACTCTACCCTGCATCTGTAGCAACTTAGAATCAAAGACTCATGAAGTCAGACAGCACAGAAACATTCATGCCAACTAATTTACACAAATCCGAACTTTCATCTTACATCCCCATGAAACCTGCCTCCCCCATCCACCCCATGAATTCTCCTGTCACCCACCTACACTAGGGATAATTCACAGTAACCAATTAACCTACAAACTAGCACATCTTCAGCACGTGGGAGGGAACCAGAGCACCTGGGCTAAACACACCTAAAATAATGTGCAAACTCCACACAGACAGTACGCAAGGTCTGGATTGAACCTGTGTCTGGAGCTGTGAGACAGCAGGGCTCACCTCTTTGTCTCCGTGCCACCTAATCTGCAACTTGCTGAACCAATTAGGGTTAAGTATAATACAATTATTTTGAAACTGTAGTGTAGACAAGTCAGGAAAGTGCATTGGCTCTTTCTTTCCTGTTTATATTTCCAGCGTTTTCCATCCAACACCATCAAAAACTGAGCCAAAAATTCCAGCAGCACCTATCGAGGCTTGCAAAATAGTTGATCTTTGCTGTCAGAAAATACATTGCAGATCTTATTCTTTAAGTACAGGTTAATTTCTTTGGCATCAGTGATTAACTAATTTCCAGAGATGGGGGGTGCTAAATTTATTGACATGTTTTCACTTCATGTGAGCGTTTTTCAAATCTGATATCTTCTCACAAATACTTTCCAGACTCATTGGTGCATAATGTTGCTCTGACCTGCTGTGCAAAGGTCTCCCATTTTTGTTTCAGCTTCAGGACTTTGATGGCTTGCCTCTCCCCTTTTCAAAGAATATTTTGCTGTGCCCTCAATCTGTCTATTAATTGGTAAAGCTCACTTGACGACTTGTGTGTTGTTCTTCCAATTTTCACAGAAATTTTTCACTCTGCAGTTGAATTGTTCGACAGTGCACAATTTTTACTGTTAAGTGGCTTTTTAGCTAGATCAGCAGCATTTATAACAGGTGTTTTCCATTCGACTGCACGCTTGTCTGTTACCATTAATGCACCCTGACATGCCCCAAGCTTCCAGCGATGCACAGAATAAAGTTGTGCACATCCATCAATGCATAAAAATGATCAAAAAATTTTATTTTCATCTTAAGCACTTTGGCCAGGAGTTATGACTTTTGTTGCTTTCAATGATCTGGGTTCAAATTGAGCCCCAAATTCCACCAGTTTTAAGTAACATTAAAACTGCTCAAGTTTTTGCTCAAACTTACCTGCATATCAGTGACTGTAAAATATGCCGTGTACCAGTGCAATTGGACAAAATCTCAGAACAATTCTTTTTAAAAACATTTTGCATCAGTAATATTCTTCTCCATATTTGCGATCAAATACAGTTTTATTAATATAGACTAAAGTTTCATTATCACAAAGAATAAGCAATTTTATTCAGAATACCTTATGCTTTGAGTAGCCTGACATTAAGAATCATATGCATTTAAACATTACTGTGCTTAGTGCTGGTGCAAAATCAAGCCATGCCCACCCCCCAAAAAAATTGCTCAGTCCAAACCAAGTGTGCAACAGCATCAGGATGTTTTCCACCCAGAGGCAAGTGTTGAAACACAATTTGCAT
Organism: Rhina ancylostomus; assembly: GCA_030265395.1. Classification (NCBI taxonomy): domain Eukaryota; kingdom Metazoa; phylum Chordata; class Chondrichthyes; order Rhinopristiformes; family Rhinidae; genus Rhina; species Rhina ancylostomus. Next base: position 26,366,193 of record JARFYF010000017.1, on the reverse strand, counting down.
GGTTCCCAATGGCACCACAATAAACAATACAATGATTGCTCCTTTGTTGTTCAATCATCAGAGAAGGGCATCAAACCTTAAAGGCACACTCCCTGTGGCAGTTAGACAGCAACAGCATGCATGATAGCTGCTATAGAAAATAAAGAAGCTGCAGGAGAGAGGGACAGAAATCCTAGATTCATATGGAGGGGCATAGAATTCTTGATCATCAAAAGAAATGTCAGGAAAGAGGTCTTATAGACCCAGGGGCTAGGGAACTCCCTAAGGCCTCTAGAAGATCCTGGCAGGAAATGTCTCCTTCATGACTAAAAACAATGGTGTGATTCGAAGAAATTTCTTGATCTCACAAGATGTATCAAGCTGAGCTACACACCAATGAAAAGATTACGATCTTTTCTGCTTAACCCCACTTAACCATCCCCCTCCCTACACATCACAGATTGTTAATCGCACAATCTACCACCTCCGCAGGCACTTCCACACAGCCACTCTCTCCTACAACACCCTTCATCCTCACCCCACTATTGACCTTCAACCCTTGAGGTCGAACCCTCAAAAGTAAGTTAATGAAAAGGTCAGTCAACGTCTTTCATCTTCTAAGCCACCATTGTGAAGATTAGGACAGAAGCCATGTGAATCAGATTGGAGCCCCTTTAAGCCCAATGCCTCTCCAGACTTGAGATGCCCATCATCTTGCACCTCCCCACCCCCTCATCAGGAGAGGAGGTGCAAAGACGCAAAATATTTCACAAGCAGAACGTTTATGAAGTCTACATATTTTCTTTGTGAATATTACTTATCAGTTGATTGATCTACAGATCAACTTACCATCTGTGGCACTGCATCATCATAATGGTGTTTAATGCGCACCTTAAAAGTGCAGCTATCAGGGGATCACCTTTGTTTCCCTCTCCACAGAATGTTACCACTCAGAGAAAGAAGATCAGGAAGGAAGACTGGTGGAACAAGGAAAGAGGAGGGTGACGATGAAGAGCACAGTATGTCAGCGTGCCTGACACCAGAGAGCGACACCTCAGAGAATTGGAACCATGAGGAATGAGGAAAGTATTTTTGACAGATGCTTGTCACTAGGGGAAATAGCAAGGATAATCGGGTTGCAGACTGGCACTGGGCCTGGGGAATCTGGCCCAGGAATGCAGAGGTACAGCACCACACCTGGTAATTATGTGATTATATTGCATTTCAGGAGAGCAACAAATGCAATGCTATTTGCATGAATTGCACAGATAAATTATGAATAATTGTTTAGTGGTGTAGCTTTAAAATATGTGACACCAAAAGGCAAGTGGAATGCCCTTGAAAACAGAAGAGCCTTAGTTGCTCGCCGACACTCTCAGAGGAAGTGTAGCAAGTGATGACTCTGAGCCCATAGCTTACACCCCTCATCTCATTGTAGGCATCAGTTTGTTTAATATTGGTTCTCTCCGAATGTGGAACCAGTTGGTGGTAGTGTGTTGGGTAAATGGAATGGCTGTGTTAAACAGGATAACTTAGTAATGTGAGAAATCTGAATGGCCCACTGGGTAACATCACCAAGATCACACATGGGATCACAATGGTTTACGTTGCTACTTCTAGATCCATAAGCAAAGTTGTCCAGCAGATGATCTGTCTTCTTTAGTGGCTGCCATAGTTCCCTCTGCCTTCTCCTTTCACCAAGCTCCTGAGCAGAGAGGAATCTTGTAGAAAAGGAAACCTGTCTCACTTATTATCCCCAGTGATGATGTGACATGATGAGACTGGACAAGCCCACAATGTGCTGATGCAAAAATGATATCCCGCAGCAGTTTGGCTGGTGATGAATCTTAATAAAGTTTTACCATTATAACAAGAGTAAAGCAGGTATTCTTTATTGTACATCAGCTGAATGCTTTCATCATTATGATCTTATCTGAAGTATTCCACTGGATTAGTTCTATAACTTTCATCCAGCTCTGTATTTTTGGATGCATCATTTATATGCACAGTTAGCAGGATCTTCACTGGTATCAACTGAGTTCTTACATCCCTGTTTAAGTATAATTTTCATATTCAGACACCTGCTAATTGAATACATTGAATATTTACCTGGAAGGAAATGACAAAAAAAACTGACATTAATTACTGCTTAGCTTTTCCTGACCCTTCCTCCTCGTTTCAGTCAGCTTTCCTTCTCTCTGTCACTCAAGACAAATGCCTGAAGTATCGGCATAAATTGTTTAAAGCAGTTTTAAGAAGAGGAAGAGAAAATGAAGTCAAGTTTTTTACAAAAGCCAACCTCAATTTATGTCAAAGAGGGTTAAAAGACCTTGGGATTAAAGCAATAAACTTGCTCCTGTCAGAGATAAAATCCACTAACAATTTAGTGCCAAACTCATGTTGTTCAATATCATTTCATATTATATTATGTCACAAGTAGGTGATGGTTGCACATCAGACTGACAGGACTGATTTACTCTGAAGAATTCATCGACATTTTGTGGAATTGAAGCTGACTACATTTTGCTCTGATCCAGGATGGGAAACATATCTGCACTTAGGTGCTATTAAGAGCTAAGTAGCATTTCATGGAGGAGAGTCACTACAAATCCATTTTTCGTGTGCAGTTAACATAAGAAATAGTGAACAACAAAAATGTCATTCTAATTCAGGTCCCTCACTTTTCCTTAGCAGGATGCTACCAAGCTCTGATACAAGGTAAATTCGCTACGTATATGCAGGTGGTCTTTAATGAAACAAAGACACATTGGTCTCAAGTGAAAGGAAATGTATTGCTGCCATTTTATCGTTTTATGTTTTTTTTAAACAAAGCAAAGAAATTCATTCAACCTCCCCTTTAGCTATATTGAGGTAGTCTAATGCAAGCATATAGCAATTTCTTTAATAGTGAATTAAAACAAAATTGATCTTGTGTGCTGTTGCATGCTCTTAGTTTTATCACATGCACACGCACAATTTCTAATACCTTAACTAAAATACTTACAGACAGGTCCCTTCTGTTTGAAGCCCAGAGGATAACATGGTACTGAAGCATAAATAAAAACTGCCACCAGCAAGGAGTAACTGGCAGCAGAGGAAGCCAGAGCTTGCAAACTGTCACTGTTACTCTGGAGGGCTTATAAGCTTTATCAAATCTAAGCTTGCTAATTCACTTCTAGAGGTGTACTGGCAACACAGCCTCTTCTCTCTCTTTCATTACATGCAGGGCGATGGACAGGTCCTGAGGATAGATCCATTCACATTTGTCCTCTTCAAGCATATGTCTGTCTGTTTCACACAAGCTACTTGGCTAATGGATAACATGTGCCCTGTAAAACTGAGAATATTTACAAAGCTGCAACAAATGAAATTTTACCTAACATGAAGAGGTTTTTGTTGGTGAAGTGGTAAAAGGAGGCACTAAATGGGTGCTATACTGCTTTTTGAAAGTCAGATTTTAATGTGCAATTTTGGTCCTAAGTGGTGATTACCATAATTTGAATTTGCCTGGAGGAGCTACATCAGCAGGGTTAGCATTCAAGTGCTGACTTTTCACTATTCCTGTGGAGTGATATATGTGGGATCAATGCACCCATTTCCATTGGCATCATGGAACACACTGGCTGACTCATGTGGCAGGTTTCAAATTGGCTCAGACCATGGGAGAGGAGGCACAAGGAGATGGACTGAACACAGCCTGGTCCATCATGAGCTCATCTCTCCCCACCATTGAATGCATCTACATGAGGCGCTGCCTCAAGAAGGCATTATCATTCATCAACAAACTCACTATTTGGGTCATGCCCTCTTCCTGTTGCTACCGTCAGGCAGGAGGTACAGAAGCCACACTACCATGTTCAGGAACAGCTACTTTCCTACAACCATTAGGTTCTTGAACCGACCTGCACAACCCTAATCCTACCTCAGCCATGGAACTCCACACAACACCTCTTGCACTACCATGGACATGTTCTTTTTTGCACTAATTTCTTGTTTTGTACCATCTTTTTTCTTCACTGTCTTGTATAACTTGTGCATAATTTATGCATAACTTACATTCTGTGTTGTCTGTACCTATGTGCCTATGATGTTGCTGCAAGCAAGTTCTTCATTGTACCTGTACCTCAGTACTTGTGCATATGACTATAAACTCAAATTGACTTGACTTGACAAGCCCTTGGATATGGCACTTTCAGTCAAGATGAAGAAGTCCAGGGGAGGTGGGGTGTCTTATGAATGTAGAAAACAATGCGTCTTCTTCATCTTTCTGTCCCTATCTCCTGCAGCAGTTTGTATTGCTCTGGCTGATTTCACAATCTCCTTCCATTCCCATTCCTTCTACAGAACTGGACGGATGCTGGTAATCAAAGTCTCTTTTCCTGCCACTTGCATCTATAACATGTCCTCTGAGGACAGGAGGCACAGTAGGTGATGTCCTCAGAGAATTTCCAAAATGTATGTTGAAAAAATGTTGGTCAAGAGGTGGAAAAGTTTCCTTGGAATTATCCTATGCATTTCAAAAGATTTCTTCAAATCTGCAGCAGCAAGTCAGCAGTAATCACAATTCTCAGCCATAATGTGATATCTCCCATCCAGCTGGTCTCTGTTAGGGGAGGCCACTAAATGAATAGTGTGCTGCCACATAAATGAGCAATATCAGGCGATTTCATTGTCAATCCGCTCCTATCTAAGTCTCCTCACAGCTGTTGCCAGCAGCGACATCAATTTCTTTACCAACTTGGTCATCTTGCTCAAAACACGGGGTAAACTGGCACTGCAGCTCAAGACTTCTTCAAGTTAGTTCCCATTTGGATAATTAATGCATCAATAAGCTTGGCTGTAGATTCTGGGTAGGAGCACTTTCTGCTGCGCTTCCATCCCAGAATGGCTCTTATTTCATTCCTGATGAGATCTGGGCCCTTGCATACATGCCATGGGGAATTAATTGCCACGTATTAAAATGAGAAATGGTGTTGGAGTCCCCAGATCCCATGATGGTTCCTGTGACACCAAGGGTAGCTTAGAAAGTAATAATAAAGGTATGCCAATGTCAGCTGATAATGGTTCTGTGTGCTGGGTATGGAATTCCCAGTGGGATATTTTCTGGCATTCAGATTTCAAGGACAAGGAGGAGCATTGTTGAATAATGGAAAGGAAAGTTTAACAGCATCTAACAAGTTGTCCTAAAAGCTATTACAACACCCCACTCTCAGGCTCACCTGAAAGAAAAGTGAAAAGAGAAGGTATGTTCTGGTTGACAAAAAGATGTTGCATATATTCATGCACTGATTTCAGAAAGAATTTAAAAATAAGTTTGAATCACAAGATGATGACACAAGTGAAGGTGTTGCTAGAAAAGTGACTTCCAATTGCTTTGCAGAAAAATCTGTTTTGTTCAAATGTTTGTGATGGCTTCTTCCTGCCTGTGGCTGTTAAGGAAACTCTGGCAGTAAATGTGTAATAAACATTCTGTCCAATTCTTAGAATGCCATCTTGTATGTGTTAATTTACAACTGACAGTAAGTTAAGTCTTCAAACAGCAACACAGTTTCAGTGATTCATTTAAATCAGTTAACAATTTTAAAAATGTACCTTTGGTGTCTGTACCTTATCACATATTAATATTTGTAGCAAAACATTGCACCAAGTGACAACAAATAAACAAGTGAACCAAAGGCCAAGATTAATGGAGTAGCAACAGAACCATAACTTTTTTTGTCTATTTTTGGTAACTTTTTAACTTCATAAGTGGACAAGTACAGTTCTGATAACCATATGACTCTTTTTGGGCTTGCAGCTGTATATAACTGTCAGATCAAGATATCGGGCGTGAGTTTCCACACACTGGAAATTTTGCTGGTAATTCACTAGGATTTGGAGAAAGTAAAGTTCCAGTTTGTTGGATTGGTGATGCTCAGTTCCTGACTTGCTCATATTTGCAGCAACTGTTTCCCAAATGTGCTGTGAAAGCAGCAATTAACAACATTATTTGCTGGCTGCCTCTAATTAATTTCAGTTACACTATAAGTTTTGAATATTTAAGTGTTCTGTGTACATGTTAGCTGTAAGTTGAGAAGGCCTTTGTCAACAAGGCTTTGTCAACATCCTGCCACTTGAATGAACAGACACAAGACCCACAAAATATTGGGTTTCCCGTCTTAATACAACCAAATCTGTTTTAGATCCTGAATGCCTATTTTTTTTTGCCAAAGCAGCTTGTAGTCAGCATGTACTTCTGGTTCATCATGTTGAGGTTTAGACACTTGGGTCTTGAAATTCATCTGTGCGTTCACTGGAAAACTAAAGGGTGATGCTTGATGCGCCAACAATCACTGGTCATGGGCCATCTGCAGCACAATTCATTAACTTCTGAGGCTCAAGTCTTTAGGTGATACTGTTTGCTTGATGCACACTTGCTTTGCCCATTGCTGATTGTGCAAATTGAATTACAGTGAGCCCCAGAGTGGTTTCAGGTCCTGGAGGAACCAAACAGTCAGGTGCTTAATTGTGGCCTGGGAGAAGAGAGGGTGCTGCCCTTACGTCAGTGTTTTTGGAGATGGGGTGTGGATTGGTGCCAGGACAATAGGAAGTTGGGTCCATGGAGGCTGGTGCCTTTAGGGGGAGAGTCACAAGATTGGGAAAATTGGGGGTTTGGATTATGAAGGTTAATAGAGTGGTGGGAGAGAGGGGGTGACTGTGGGAGCACCAAAGGAAAGCAGGTAAATCAAAAGCCGTGTTTCAGTGCTAGACTGGGACCTAGTCACCAGTTGGTCCCATTTAAATGATGCTGCCATGGAGGCACCAGTGGCCTGTAAACAGTTCCAAGGATGTGTAACAATGGGTGTTCCTTGCAACATTGCAACCTAATTTCAAGGACGATAATGTTATCTCATGGATGACTGAAATGGCAACCGCATCAGGTGTGCAAAGGTGGTTCAGCACCAGAACAGCCTGGCTGAATTTCCAAAGCAGCAACATTTGACGTGAAAATTGTCCCTTTCCCATTTTCCCCTGGAAATAAGTGATTTTCAGGTGTGCAGCGCCAAAAAACTATCACAGCTACAGGCCAGAATTTCCAGGCCATCTTCTGCAGGTGCAGTGGTGTTGAATTTTAGGGGATTGCTTCGTCCCTTCATTGTTCACATTATGCTCTACAGCTTCATACCTCTTCAAGTTCTTCAGCATCACATGTGCCAGCTCTTTCCTATCCGCTTGCAGAAGAAACTAGCAAACAGCCGCAGTGGGGGATGTCCTTTCATGCTGCAAGCACTCACACCAATGGAGGATGTTGGCAACAACAAAATTGGCGAAAGGAGGGTGAGTATCATTGGAGATGAGGAGCTCAAGACCAGGCACAGCAGAGTCTTTGGCCACTTTCCCTTCCTTCTCATTTTGTAATTAACTCTCTTAGTCAAGTGCTCGGCATGCTGCCCTGGTGGTGCCCAGAGCTGCCAATCATGTGCTGCTGCTTACCCTGCCATTATATGATAATCGCTGCACCTCTCCACTTATTTTTATAGACTTAGAGCTTGCTGCAGTGTGTCCTCTGGAGGAGAATCCTTGCAAAGATGGCCCAGCACTCACTCAGAATCTTTCTAGCACAAGAAAAATTTGCAAACTTCAACCAGTAATGAATGATTACTGTCATTGAAATCAGGAATGATATAGCATCAAAGAAAGGTGTTTGATCCACTGTGTCTTTTCCAGCTGTCATTATTTATTCAAGAATTGATCCAATATTCAACTTGAGGTGCATAAGTTATTATTAACTCCCTCACCCCTCCAGATATTGAATTCAAGATCATAATGGTTGAAAGATACTATTTTTTTTAAGTTATCTCTGATTCTTTTGCTAATTGTCTTAAATTTGTGTTCTCTGGTTACTGATACTTCTGCAGCTGGAAGCAGGTTTTCTCCATTTTCTCCTTCAAATTATCAATGAAAGACCATAGGTCCGGCTTTAGATGCTCCGATGAGTTGGTCCTCCTGTACCTGGAAGTTAGGGCAGCACGGTACTGTAGCGGTTAGTGCAACACTATTACAGTGCCAGCGATTAGGGTTTGATTCCCGTCGCTGTCTGTAAGGAGTTTGTACATTCTCCCTCATCTGCGTGGGTTTCCTCCAGGTGCTCTGGTTTCCTCCCACATTCTAAAGATGTACAAGTAGGTTAATTTGGGGTTTAAAATGGGCGGCGCAGACTCATTGGGCCGGAAGGGCCTGTTACCACACTGTAAATAAAATTTAAAAATATAGGCAGCAGGAGGTGGTCAAGGGTTCAACCAAAAACGCATGAGATGCCCAGGATCAGTGATCTGTGGGGAAGGAAGCTGCAGGAGATCTGCTGTCCATTGAGAGTCTCTTTCCTTTGCAAATGCAGCCTGTGAAAGACAGAGGAGAAAGTAACATTCACAACTTGTATTTCCAGAGATTCCTGCAGGGTCCAGCTTCATCATCCGGAGATGATCACACACTCCATGGACCAAAGAGTATCAGAACATCACCCAAGTTGGAATGGACCTCTACAGTCTCTGACAATGTGCAGAGGCTTCATATCAGGCAGCCCAATGCAATTTAGTAACTGGGAGCTCCCAGAAAACAGCCATCTATTAAACTGCAACCCCTGAAATCTGCATCATCATCATCTTCAGTCGACCAAATTTGACCACTGGTGAACAATTTCCAGATCTGTCCTCCACACCACCTCCGCCCACCCTCATTTGTATGCAGAGCATATTTCAATGTTTGCACAACAGATGATGTGCCATTCAGTAATGTGGTGAACTCAGAGGGTAGTCACAGACAGAAATTGGCAGGCATAGCAGATTGGAGATGAAAACATTTTTTTTCACCCAGAGGACAGTGAATCGTTGGAATTCTCTACCCAGATAACTGCAGAGACTCAGCCACAGAGTATGTTCAAGACAGAGATTGATAGATTTTGGATATTAAGGAAATCAAATTCTTAATTTCTTATGAATAAATAGAATGATGTGGGAGTACAACAGAGAACATTGTTAATAGTCATCTCTTTATGGAAGACCAATTAAAACAGCACTTTACAAACCAGCAACAGAATACTAAACAGAAAATATAGTTGTCACAAAGAGAACAATCAAATTTTTATACTCCTTGCTTCTGGAAAATAAGAACCAAATTCCTCCCTCTCCAAACATGACATAATGACCAAAGATTCTTCAAAGACCAGCTGACAAGCTTTGAGAGCACTAACATTTCCTTGCAGCTTAAGTGAGAGCAATGGTTTGGGTGAGAAAAAGCTGTGCAAATTTCCCTGTAAATTTCTTCCCCTT